>JABFPM010005015.1:0-11831 GCA_022817325.1 Idris sp. 1 HC-2018 | reverse complement strand
TCTCTCTCTTTTTTTTTTTTTTTGCTGAAACAAAATTACTTTTGTTTCCCAGCCCTCGCAATTAAAACTATGAGAGTTACAAATGTTAATCAATCGCAAATGAATCGTGAAAGTGATTTAAAAAACAAGACAAATAACCATAATACAAGTATAGCCCCGAGTATTGTCGGACAAAACAAGGGAGGAAAAACAAAAAATAAGTGTATAATAAAATTACAAAACTGCCCGGGGCACGTTGCCGCGCAACACAAATTACGCGACTTTGGCCAAGAATGCGCCTCAAAGCGCCTTCATTAAGAAGTAATTAATGGCTGAATTGAGAAAATTTCTTCGTCAAAGGTATCAACAATATGACAATGTAATGACAAGACGAGGACGAAAAAAAATAATAATAAAAAACAAAGGAACCTCTAAATCAAAACGAAAAAGATTATAAATTCCTTGATTAACTGTTTTTCTCTCTCGTCGTTATATTAATTAAAAAAGAATAAAAATGACTTGTTTGTGGCGACAAAAAATGCAAAATTTTTTAATTAAAGCAATCGACAAAGGAGACAAAATCTAAATTTACCGCCAATGAATATTTAAGTTTTAATTTTAAATTATAAAGTACACTTCAGTATTAAAAAAATTGTAGTACAAAAAAACCTTTACAAAAATCTTGTTTACAAAAATAAAAAAGAAACTGATTTTCATATCAAGTAGTTGGTAAAATTTATTCAATGGAAAATAATGATTTGATGAAAATTCTTGGCACAATGCGCAGTGGATGCTAATTAAACGTACAAATGTGTCAGCCATTACTTTGAAAAAAAGAGCCGGAAAACAGACGGGCATAAAATGTTCATCACAGATGCACGGATTTTTAGGGACAACTGGCGTTCTCATTCTCTTTAACAAGACCACTCGACGCTCGTTCTCCAGTGCAATAAAATCTGACGTAGTGCGGGCAAAATGCACGATACCACATGACAAAGAATGCTAATGAAATATTAACGACACTCGTCACGCGCTCTCACTTTGCCAGATGCACACTTTTGAAAAAACTATCATCGTCGCAGATAATTACAGTGGATCATATAAATTTTCAAATAAACTAACAATTTTTTCCCAAAATTAATTATGAAAAATTGCCCTGTTAAAAGCAGATAAATTATTCTTTCAAATTACAATATAAATTTCAAAGGATTCTTTTTTAAAATACTTTAATTCTTTCTGACCATTTTATTGAATAAGCATATTAAAATGATTATTTCGTAATATGTTATGAAAAATAAAACATTGTTTGAGACAATGGAAATTAAATTTAAACTCTTTTTACATCTTAATACAATTTTATCCAAGATTAAATGAAGTTGCGTCAACAAAGTATTTTTTGCAATTTAATTATTTTATTTTTATTTTTATTGTTATTTATTCAAACGTTTTAGGACAGAAGACATGTTAACTTTATAAAGTTATGTTATATTAAATAAAAATATTTATATGTAATTTCAAATGTTCATAATGGAATAAAAAATGTCTAGACAAAAAATACATATGCACTTTGAAAAAACATTTATCAAAATTTCAACACAGCGTTTTGAGTAAAGAAAAAAAAATCGTCGATGAAATCGTAATTCAAAAGCGATGCTTCGAGCAATGCCCGCAGACATCGCAGAAATGATTATTGAGTTATTGCATCGCTCTGGGAGCAGTGACGCAATCGCATCGGCAATATTAAGCCGATGGCTCGCGACACGAAAACGCATTATTCTTTTAGTCGTGTGCTGCGAACACGAAGGAATAGCACGAAAGCAAAATTGAGGCCGCTATGCGATTCAAACGACGAAACGCTTTATTTATATACTTCTGACATACTGTTTATTTTGGCTGACAAGCCTCGTAAGCGTTAAGGTGACGACTGCTTCAATCACGTGTCTTTTATCCCGCGCAAAAAATAAATGTCCAACATTTTTGCCGGCAACTCCTTTTTTTGTCCCATGCGGCAAAAAATTTCAATCAACATTTCTTTTAACATTTTTTTCGATGCTAGAATAAAAAATTCTAGTAGCAAAAAAAAATATTTACTTTTGTCAAGGAGGAAGTAAAAAAAATGATTTTAAATATTCATGATGTTTCTAAAATATATTTTCTTCTCTTCATCAGATCTGGATTTTTTTTTCTTATTTATGTACATGACAATTTCAAGAGAAAATTAAATTCATTTTGATTGAAAATAAATTATCATTATAAAAATGTATATAAATTTAAAGTTCTTACAAATTTTTATAAAAATATGATAGTGTTGTTGTTTTTTTTTCTCCTTTTTTTCTTTTTTCGAATGTACAGTATTTCCAGAGAAAAATTTGTTTCTTAAACTTTTTTAAATTTTACAACAGATTATCAATTCTGTATAAATTCAATTAATGTCTCAATTTACATCTGAGTCCTTGAAAATTTTAAGGCATCTTCAAAGATGCTATTTTGAACAATTTCACAGAAAATTACATAACGGTAAAAGTGATTGAAAATTCGAAACTTGAAACACACCTTTATGACTATTTGGTTTTTGTTGCAAACATGCAAGTGAAAATAGTCAAATCCGTTGAAATACAAAAAAAGTGTTACCTAGTTGCATGTTTTCGAGTATCATCCTTTAAATTTGTATTGAGTCTAATTTTTTAAAATTTGTCATAAAGTACACATATAAAAATGAAAAGATAAAATAGCTAACGCTCACATTATTCATTTTAATTAATCAATTATTTATTTCTTTAAAGTACACAGTAATAATTTTCAAACCATTTTATTTTACATTTTTATACGAGCACATTGAATTTACTATTGTCAATATTCACATTGTTAAATGAACAAACCTGAATATTAATTACATAATCAACTGGGTTGTCAAGTAAATTAGCTAATTACAATTCATTGTTATTAGGTGTAATTACCACCAGAGCATACAAATTTTGTGCTAGTTTTCAGCAAATTAAATTTATTTATCTACTAAATAACAAGAAAAAATACATTTAGTATAAAAAAAAATTAATTTCAAATTAAATCTAAAATATAATATTGAATTTCATTAAAAACGGAAATTAAGTTACTTTTAATTATAATTTATAGTTATGGCACAGTTAATTTAACAACGAAATTACACTGCCATGAATTTTCAAATTTAATGACATATTAACTATTAAAATTGATTGCTTATTTAACTGTATATTATTCTTCGATGATTTATTGTGTCATTTTGTCTGTACTTTGTTATGACCCTTAAATCTGGTAAGACTATTCTAGTTAGGGAGAAAATAACAAGAGCTTACACGTTCTCGTATGGCTGCAATATAAATGCTACGATGCAATCGACACACGTCCTCGCTATCTTGATCGTAATGTGTCATAAGATTTCAATCACATTGTGCCCTGTTATCGGAGGAATAAAAAATTTATGCCTGGACATAAAATTGTAATCTGTTAATATGATTAAAGACAATTTTTATTAAGAAATTTTTTTTCTTATTAATTTACAAAAGTTATTTGAAATACATAATTTTTTTTTTTTTTTTTGAAACCCCTTAATCTTGGAAAATAAAAGGCAGATTAAATGCATAACGACGGAACGCGTTTTACGTCGAATAGCTTTTAGCGGTGAAAATGTTGCGTGAAAGCCGTTAAGAAAATAGCTTTTCTAAGGTGACATGCGTTTACTCGGCAATAAATTTGTATCTTATCGAAAGCGGCGTATTAAGTATATAGGGGGCGCTGTTAAACACATCAACTTTTCCGCAGGTATATCGCTTATCTCGCACGATCCACGTGTTCTCAACTTAAACTCGTAACATATGATTTTCTATTCTCATTTTTTTCCCCGTAAATTAACTTTAAATTGTTTGAAAAAATGTTTCTACTTAGTTTTGTTGAGAATTTGCCAAAAAAGAAGCTGACAATCAAATAACCATAACTGCCATTCCGGATGTAGTTATGTCTGAAGATGATAACATCGGCATAAATCGTCGACACATCACGATCGTAATAGTAGTCTGGACCCTTGAAACTTTATTCTGAGATCATAGCTGTATGAAAATGCGCCCGGGGAAGAGATAAAAATTCACATCGCCGATGATACCTATATATATAGGATTATACTTTGAGTTTCATGTTAATTTTTCTTGTATTGTATACATTTTCAGGATACTTTCTTAATTGTCTTAGTCTACTTTCTCACTGTTTTGAATGTTCAATACAACATTTATAATTATTGTTAAAAATAATATGAAATTTCAAGCACTTTTCAGGTTCTGTTTATTAAATAAAGTATAATTTTTAAGATATGTCTAAAATGTATGACTACGTATTAACAAAAAAAGTTCAGCTAAAAGTTTCACGAAATATTTTTAACAAGAGTCAATATTCTGAGCAAATTTCTTAATGGTAAATTAGACAGCGAACAGTTTAGAAAATGTAAAAGCAAAATAAATTGTCAAGCTGAAAATTAAACTGTCCGCTGTCAATCGACAAGACAATTGATATCTGCAGTGCATTAAATTAATTCGCACCTTTTGCGCGGCCGTGTCCGGTGATAGCGTGTTTGCGTTGCAATTACACGGCTGTATACGCGCGACGAACAGATGTAACTTGCAAATAAGATAAAACGACAGAGGAGCGTCTCGCTGGATTCGGGCCAAATGTTTGTGTACCATCATGTAACGCGGATCAACGCAAGACGTTTGTCGTAGCAACAAAATAACAAAAAACTGAGGTCATTAATTGACCCACGAGAGATTCGATAGATAAATTAACTCGACCGATTATTGGCCGAGATTGTTTATACGCAAACTTAATGACCACTTTGCAGACCTGCTCAGCTGCAACATTTTGCACATCCAATCTGAGTGACTAATTAATTAATAGCTGTACGTTCAAAATTGGCTCGACACTTAGATAAAGTTTACTTAGATAAATTGATTACAAATAAAGTTTTAAATTTTTAATTTTGTTTGTGTTATTTACGTTATTTTTTGTTTTTACTTTCAAGTTTATTTTAAAAAGAAAGTACACCTGGACATTTCGGGCACGATGCCTCTGAATAAAGACGCGTAACTCAGACTGCATTGACGCCTCGGCTGGTCGTAAATAAAATCGCCTCGCGAAAATTCTGCTCTTGTCGAAGCGCGCGAACAAAGTGAGAAGTGCCTACGGAGAAAAGAGTCTGTGCATTCTGCTGAAACTTGACACTCGGGAACGGAAATTCGTTTCTAAGCCAAGAGACAGAGAGAAAGAAAGATATTTCTAACGGGTTTACATTTAAGAATGTATAACGATTACGTAATGGCTCATTTTTTCTCAAACGTCAAGAGCTTCGCGGAATTCAAAGTTATTTTGCAAAATACATTCTGGGTTATAGTCTGAAAAAAATGCATTTTTCACGAAAGTTGATTAATTTTTGTTTTTAATCAGATCACGTACATCTGGCTCAGCGTATATTATAAAAAAATGTATTCGGAAAATCATTTTTCCATGTCGCACACAATGGCCACGTGCGGCGTCACGTTCGCAAATGGAGTAGAGAAACGCGTAGCGTCTTTAATACCCGAATACCTGTGATAATACGTCGGAGAAAAAGCACGAGAAACGTTGTCGGAAAGTCCAAGTGGAGTCGATATTTTCAGCGCAATTTTTTTTGAAAAAAGTAGTTTTAAGGTTTTCCTACATTCAACAAAGTTTTCAAACTGTAACCAAATATACCTATATTTGGATTTTATATATCATATATGAATCGAATATTTTTTTTTACTTGAATAAAGTATATTTCACTGAAATAAGTAAAATGTAATTGGTTCAAGTATGTAGTATACCAATAAAAAATATGTTTTCATTTCATTCAAGTAAAATAAATTCTTATTTAATGTCGCTGACAATGATTTTATTTAGAATAAAAAATTTTGTATTATGCTAATATCTAATAATGAAATTAAATAATGATATTAATCGAATACTTTCATTTTCACAAGGAGATAAATTATTTTAATCGTCAAATAATTGACAAAATTCAATACTAATACTTGAAATGTGCAATATAGCGATTTTTTTTAAAGTTAACTAAATCAGCAGAATCATCGTTAAAATATATTAACAGTAATTTGTGATGTTTGAGCAAAAAATTGCACAAACTCACAAATTTTTATGGTCCCATGTTTAATTCTATTCTTTATATTGTTAAAAGATATTTTATAAAATCTACAATTATTCCCCGATACTTAAATTTAATTAAAAATAAAAAGTTTTTTGATGTTTCATCCGATCATTATCTGTGCTAAAAATATTGTGAAAGTTGAGAAACAAGAGATTTCACACATAACTTGATTATTTTTTCATATATTTTCAAATCCTAATAACTTGCTAAGATGATCGTTGACCCGTACAAAAAACCTTATTTACATTAAAGCAAAATTTAAAGATGAAGAATTGTTAAATAATTTTGATTTACTTAATACAATTTACGATTGCAGGACTATGTTAAAAACAAGTGATCACATTGCAAAAATAGATGACTTATTTTAAGTCACTTTTAGTGAGACATTTTTAGTGACTTGTAATAAGTCAACAAAAGTGCCTTTCCAAAAGTGTCTCAAATTGCTGAACCTAACCTTTTGTTTGGGTTACTTATGCAGTTAATCTTGAAACATGGTTTACTCGTGTTTTATATCAATTGTTGACGCATTATTAAATAAACACGTGGGTATTTATCACAAAAACGATCCCCATTTTAAAATGAAATGTGTTTTTGAGGGATGTGAAGCTACTTTTTCTGAATGGAAATTATTTGAAACCCATATAAGGAAGATTCATCCCGAAAAAATTTCTTTGCTCAATGCAAATAATGTTAATGAGCTGGGAAATGTCATAGAAAATAAAAATGAAAGTTTATAAAATTTAATGAAAATGTTAGTAATAATAAAAAAACCTTTTTAGGCAATTTTTATTATTGAATATTTCAATTATACACCGGGAAAAGGTTAAGTTGTTAATTAAAGCTTGTCGGTAACAAGCGGCGGCAATTTAGGAACTAATAAATCTTAAATAACATTTTAACATATAAATGTATAAGAATTTAAAATTTACTCAAAATTAAGTTAATTATATATACATTTTTATATAAATGAATAATTAAAATAAAAAAATATATAAATAAAATAACAAATATACATTTTTAATTAATGTAAAAGATATCAAATATATTTTCGATTAAAATTGATCAAATAAAACAAGTTCCAAAATTATTAATTAGTTTTCATTTTCAAAACATTTTATTACTTATAGTAATTGTTGATTATTTATGGTATACAAAAAACTTCAACAATAAATTTGATTTACTTTATTAATTTTAAGATTAAAGCATTTTCTATATCAAGCTGTACGAAAAAGACACTTTTCATGCCTTTTTCACCTGTCTTTGAATTTAACGCAGAAAATAGTGACGTTTTTTGAATATTAGGTATCTAAGGTGTCTTAAAAAAAGACATATTGAATGAGGCATTTGTTCATTTGAGGCAGTAAATCTGACAAAGTAACTAAAGTGACTTAAAAAAAGTCATCTGTTTTTGCAGTGCAATTGTCAATTATGCAAAGCTGCGTGTATGTTCCGTGAAAGAAACTACGGATCGAATTACATAATACTCGGAATTTAAGTGCACGGATAATGTTACACACAAGGCTTTAATAATTTCAACTTTTTCATGCTATTTAAAATTGAACTTCTTTTTTTTTCTATAACAACAATTACCCATAATTGTTGCGGCCAATTTGAATAACAATTTCTCAGGCTGTTGTGTTAACACTTTGTGATTCTGATAATAAAGTGATGAATAATTCAAAGCAAAGGTACAAAACCTCTAGCCCAAACTCAATCAAGTCCATCCGCTCCTTTGCGGTGAACTTGTCCATACATTTCTCAGCGTTGTATCGCAGTGCACAAATCCTGTCGGGCGTTGTAACTATCATAGGGCCAACACCGGGGTCATCCGCTAAACACCGGGACATTTGCGGTCGGACAATCGATAAATTATTTATTCCTTCAAAAAAAGTCAAGATTAATGAACCCTGCCCATTTTGTCGACCTTTAATTTTTAGACCTCTTCAAAAATATACTGATATAAACAAAAAATATTACAATTAAAATAATAATAACAGTCTGCAAATTAATTAGTCCGGATCGTTTTTTGCATTTGATATGTAAAAACCGCGTATAAATAATGCATAACATTTATCGGGAGCATTGCTGATGCAGTGGAAAGGGCCGCTACAATAGGGCTGCAGTAAGAGACAGCAAACAATATTTTGCTTCCTCGTGCCACGTCAAAAGCGATGAAGCACGAAAAAGATATTACATTTGCATTGAACGACACTTTTTTCTCGTTTTATTTTCTCATCCTATCTTGCGTTTTTTCTTTTTTTTCTCTCTCTCATTCGCGTACAACGATGAGCAAGCATTTTTCCTCAGACTCGTCTGCGATTCAAACATGTAGTATTCAACGAAAAATAATGGTATCTTTGATGCCCGAAATTATCGCAAATTAATTTCAAACATCTGCTTGTGAACGTTGAAAGAAAATCTGCAAACGTTTAATTGCTTTTTTAAAATCAAATTTTATTTACGAAAACAATATTTCAAATACATGAAATCAGACAAAAGTTAATGCAAAAACTTGTAGAAAAATAATTAGACAAAAATTACTAATAAACTAAAATAAAAAGTCACAATTCTTTAAAAAGTTAAATTATCGTATAAATTATCTAAGAGAAATTCTACAAATCTGCAGATATTTTCGTTGTAGCCGTAAAAAAATCAAAAAATGTCTGGCTCAGGGGACACCGTTAAGACTATTTTTTTCTTGTTTCTTGACCTCTCAAACGCACACATAATTTTCTGCCCAATGAACATTTAAAGAGTGACACCTTTAAAATTGTTAATTAAATAAAGGAAAATATCTGTAGAATTAATCTTAACATTTTTTCCTCAATTGCAATTATTAAAGATTTTATCATTAGTATTAAATTAATACTTGTGAATTATTGATTTATCTGTTAACCTTTTTTGATGTCTCGCGTAGTTGATTATCATAAATAATGTTAATAATTAATTTATTAATGTCCATCCTTTGCATTTGTTAATTATCATTATTATTTGTCTTTCGTATAATCTCGTATTAATCATGAGCAAATTCAACACAAAAACTTTCGAGACTTTAACACCTCCTTTTTGTATCTAAGAATAAAATAAATTTTGCGTTTACACGCGTAGATTCCCAACGAAAGTCTGTCCAAACAAAAACCTGACATTATCTTTGTGTCCACGGTATTTTAACGCGTCAATAAATTAGCGTTACTTTCATTTTAGCATTGTTCTGCTAATATAGTGACAATTTCAAATCACGACTGAAAGTTATTATAAGATTATGGGATACTCAAAATAGATGTTTAAGTCTTTAATAATATAAAATTAAAAAATTAAGAGCACTGGAAAACACGTCTTTACTTTACAAGAATCTGAACTTAACTAACGCTAGGTCAAGACGTCTAACATAACCTTAGTTAATCTAACAAAGAACAATTATGTGTGTTAGGACACACTTCTCACTTTCTTAGACTTTGGTCGTAAACAATATTAAGTATCCTTAAAATATATTTATATATCTAAAACTAATAATATGAATTATACAAGTTATTCAAAATTAAACAATAAATTACATTTTTTAAAAGAACAAAATTTTTACCAAGATTTGAACTTGAAAAAGAAATTCTAAACAAGCAGAAAACTCTCGATTAAGAAGCGAATAGAGCCATTGACACGTCAATATAACGAAAAAGCAATGAACCGCATCAATTGCTCGATTTTTCCTTGCACCCCTCCCCCTGCTCCGCGATCCACGCGTCCCGTCACGTGCGCGTCTTCGCTGAATCGCGATCAGCTGTTCCGCGTTCCAGTACTTGACCACCGCGCGGCGTTGCTGCACTTGCAAGTGTGGGAGTCGGCCCCCCGTTTTTGCGCGCGACAAAAAAGCCAACAGCGCCCCCTGCGCCAGAGCAACAGAGACAGAGCACCGGCTCGGCGCGACAGAGACAGACATCAGCGACGAGAGAGAACTACCAAAAGAGTAAAGTCGCGCGGAGTGTGGAAGACTCGGAGTCGGTCGAGCGACAGCCGGTGCGCCGCTGCTCACTTGTTGAGCGTCGGCTGACGAACGCGCTGCACGCGCTTTTTTTTATTACTGCGACGCAAAATTCGCAGTAAAGCAAAAGAAAAAGTGAAAGTCACTTTTTGTTTTCAACAAAATTTGAATTTCGCGCGCCGCCCGGGATTCCCCGGTTGCGCGGCAAAATTTGAATCGAGTGTGCGCAGTGCTGGCTTTTCTGGTGGTTTTTCCCGGATTGATTGTTGTGACGATGAAATTTGTGAACTCGAGGGGGGAGTGAGAGACGGTTCGCAAAGTGGAGGTCGCCGTTGCGATGGCTATGAAGAGTCGCAAGTTTGTAGGTACCGGCCACTTCGGTGCAAATACACCGTACCCGTCCATTAGTCAGGCGTATTGGGCACCGCAACCGCAAAATGCAAACAATACCGTCCCAGGTACACATTTCTTTCCTATTTTTCGAAAAGAAAAAATTTCGTACAACTTTTTTTATAACAAAAATATTAACTTTTATAAATATTGTTTACAAAAATAGAAACAATATATTTTTGTACATTCTTTTAAAGATAAAAATAATTAAAATTATTAAGGTTTAGTTGCTAAAATAATGATTAATTAAGACATTTTAAATAAGAAATTAAAGAACAAAAAAATTTTAAACTTGGTTAATAAAAAGGTATATATATTGTTTACATAAAAAATTTTAAAACTGACATTTTTAAGAATAATTAACAAATTCAAAAGATGAATTTCAATTTTAGATAAAAATAAATTAAAGAAATCATTACATTGCTTTTGTTTGTTAAAATAACAATTTCAAGTACGGCAACAACAAAAAGTTAAAACGTTCAACCTGATCCTTCATATTAAATTAAACAAGAAACTTTCTTCTGGTTTCAATTACGAATTGCACTTGAATTGTATAATAAAACTTGTTCTAGTTTATGTCGACAAAAAATTCGTCATTAAATGTATAAAAGAAACTTCTTAAAACAAAGAATGAACCTATTATTGTGTAACATCTGACATGAAAACATTTTTAAATCAGCATATATATATGTACTATTTACAAATAAACTAAATTTAATTTTACAATTGAAAATAAACTAATTTTATGTTTTCTTCTTTTTTTATGTTTACAAAAAGTTTACTGATTTTTAAATAATCTACGAAAAATGTAATAAATACAGTTTAAATTTTAGTCACAATGTTTATAAACAGTAAAAAAAGTTATCTAACAAGTTCGTAAAGTTTTTCTGCAAGTAAAATAAAAATAATATTCAGATAAAAATTATAATTTTTTTCTTCTTATTAGTAATATATAATCATTAAATGTTACCTACAACAGATATGTATTGAATAACATTTTAGTATCATTTCAACCGAAACATTTTCCTGGTTCTGATTCATCGTTTACAAAATACATGAAAACACCTGTTTTCATACAAAAATGTAAATTTCATTAACATATTATTTTAATTTTGTTTATTGTTAATGCAACATTTTTTTTTAATTCAGCTGAAAGAATTTTTCATTTTTAATTGTACTTTTGTCATTAAATACAATTTTTTAAAATTTTCTTTTAAAATGTATTTATTATTTTTGTTTTCATTTTTTTATTTTTGGTTTTTTTTTTTTTTTTTTTTTATTAAA
>JABFPM010005014.1:0-11835 GCA_022817325.1 Idris sp. 1 HC-2018 | reverse complement strand
CCCAGGACATTGAACTCCATTGTTCCTGTCGGTAAAAAATGACAAACGATGTTATCGTGTATTTTTTGTGGACTGTCAAAGTAGGCGAACAGGATGGCTAAAAAAATTCAAACTCTCAATATCTGTAAATAATACACGTACCAAGCAATATTTTAAAACATTCAAAGTATGCATTGCAACATTATTTTGATAGAAAGCTATTTTCGAATCAGAAGAAAAAAAAACTGACAACTCACCGAAGCAATTTTTGTGTGGAAAAATAGATAAAAAATTGGGTTAAAATTCAGAGGCTGAAAAAATTGTAGATTTTTTTTTATATTTTGAGAATCCAGTTAGACTTGAAGATACATCAAGTTCATTTGAATAAAACCGTGTAAGTACTAGTTCCAATACGAAAGATAAAGAGACGACACAGACGAGAGGGACAAAGAATAAAGAAAGAACGAGACTGTATCGTTTACCATGAGCATGCGTTCGGTGAAGAATCAACAAACTTATAGTACGCGCACCAACACAAATGTTTAATACACATTGGGTATTATATACTTATATATTATGATTCGTCATTTCGGAATAACAACCAGTTCGAGTTCGCCACACCCTCGATTGAGGAATTCAACATTTAGGATGTGTATTGCCATTATATTACAAATGTAATTTGCGAATTCAAATCGATAAAATTAAAAATCGTTTCTTATGTAAAAGGAGAGAAAAAAAACCTATCAATCTCTTCTTTCGATTTAAAAATTTAATTTGCTAAAAAAAGAATTTTTGAATGCAAAAATATTAACTTAATCTACTTACAACGATAAGTTGTTTATTTTTTGTTTTTGTTTTTTTTAAGATGAAAAATAGATACTGTCGTTAGCTCAGCAATGCGGTACTTGGATAGATCACGTGTGATATTCAAAGATACACTCATGCCATATTTATTACACTGATCGTTAACTCATAGTAATGATCATAGTTAACTGTAGAAATAAATGTTACAGCTTCACATAATCTCGAATGAATGTTTTGCGTTGGCATACCTGAATAAAAATTATTTATTATTGTTAGTTTTTCATAAAGTGTAATTTATAAATCGAAGCTGCGCATTCAGGATCAAGTATTATTTCTTTATTAAATGCAAAAATTAAATGGGAAACTTAAATAAAAACTTATGAATATAATTTTCTGAAAGTGAACTATTAACGTAACTCAGTTATTTCTTCTGAAATCGTCAAATAGTTTTTCTTGTTTTCTTGAGCGTGGGACTTGAATGTAAATCCGGCTTAAATTTCATATAGTTTCTCGAATGTTTCAACGAGCACCAATGTACTGGCAATTTTTGAAACGTTTCCTGCCGTGTCACTTTGCTTGACAGTCCAAACAAACATAGTGTCACAACGTCCCACATAAGCATGAAACTATATATATATATATATATATATATATTTAAAAAACTGGATGTATAGAAAAATAATTTCAAATTCCATTAATCGAACAAAAATTAATCACTCATCAATCAATCCTTGACAACTAATTCAACCTCGTTTGTAAATATTTATTGTCTGTATTTGAAAAAAAAGGTGTGTAACATAGCACTTAATTTAAAAATCATTAATAATGCAAAAATATTGGCCATTTTTTTTTTTGGTTTCACATATAGCATCGTGTCAATTTAAGTTGTCGTGAGTCTGCAGATTTTTCGAGTCTGAATTGTTATTATTTATTTAAGGCAAAACGAAATAAAAATGAGAAATGAAAAGTATGGAAGTGAACAATGAGCGATTTAATAATTATTGCAGTGTGTTGTTTTTGAACTTTAATAAATGGCGGATCATCAATAATAATTCATTTTTTAACGTTACGTGAGTAAAATGGTAACATTAATGACTCCGTTTCGATACATTGAATACAATGATCTGTAGCTTACGCTAATGATGTAATGGCGTCAATCATGCGCATAATAGTTGTACGGCAGCTAATTCTTTGATGTCGATTGGAATTACATCGTGATGAAAGTAACTCAGCACTGTACTCTCGTGCGGCTATACGGATATGTTCCAATTGTTCTCACATCTCTGCACTAATAAATTAAACTCGAGGAAAATGTGTTGCATTCGAGAAAATTTTCATCATTTGTAACTCAAACACTTTGTAATACGTAAATTTATTTCTACATTACAAAACTTTAAAATAACTTCAACATTATCTTTACCAATTTTTTGTTTACAAAATTATCAAGCCAAGTTCAAAAGTAGTATGAGTACTTTTTTTAAGCATATTTTTTATAATCAAAATTTGTTATTCCATAACTTTAAACATTAAACAAAAATTGTTTATTCATACATATATGATTTCACTGATTGAAATATCTCTTACATTCCGACTTTCAATATTCCATTACATTTTTGTCTTAACAAAGACGTACATCTTGCTGATGTTCTTGAAATCCATATCTAGGCTATAATTTAGATAATTCCGGTAATAATTCAATAAGCGAGAGATTGGAACTTTGTACGATTTATGCTCCATCACTAGCAATTTGGACTCTTAAATATATAATGAACATATTCATATTGTTGCACCTTAAGTTGCAATTTAGTAATTTTTATCCAAGAAAGTCACATTATTTTGCAAAATTATGTTCATTTTATTTTTCTGTAAATGTTCGCTATTTTATATATTTTGCAAAATCCTTCTAGTTTCATGTTCATATTGTTGCTAGTCCTCGAAACAAACGATCATTTTATAAAAAAGTTTTCATCAAGAAAATGTCCAAAGAGAACAAGCAAAGAAACTTTGTTTCAAAAGAGAAGTGGAGACAAATGCCCATTGGTTTGATAACGCGTTGAGGTCGCTGCCGGTAACCTGTGCGGTCAAAAATAAAGGGGTGCCTTTGGGGCACGTTTTTCATACAATCGGAGCGCCGGACTCCGGAGCATTGATAGAGTGCTTCGGAGTCGAAGACCGAGAGAGACATAAACTGGAAGCATTCCGGGCTAAGACAACGCCGGTGATTACAACATTAATAAACAAATGAGCCTGCGGGCGGGAGGACGCTGCGTCCAATCGGGTTCCGGGGGCGGCCGGTAGGCGGAGCCAGCTGCGACCAACCTCGGACTCGGCTGTCCCCCCCGACTCGGAGCCCCCCGGATAAGCTTCCCCCGCGGTCCTCAGGGTCCTCTCTCAATGGATCCTCGTCGCCTCCTTCGTTTTCATCTTCATCTTAGACCACTGCCAGAGGGTACAGACAGATTCTACAATGCCTCGCCGGTTCGCATTAACGCCGCGCTATAAATCTGTTCGCCACAGGTCGGGGATGAAAAATTTTGGTGCAAATGAGTGGATAGTTGCGCGCTGCATTTTGCCCAGGGCCTGCCTAACAAATTCATCTCTTTTCGCAGCATTTTTTTGATTAGAGAATATAGGCAAAACGTTTTATCACCAGCAGATGCGAGACTAATTATACAAATTAATTTTTGCTGCAAAAATTAAGTGTGCTTTTTCTTTGACTGAAATAAATTACTAAATTTATTTACCATCAAATGTTGCTTCAAATTTGTTTCAATACGATTTGTGCTCATTATTTTAATTAAAATAAAAACACTGTTTATATTTATCATTGTTAAGTCGTATTATGTATCGGTGTATAATTGCATGCTGCAATCGTATTTATAAGTTTTAATTAAACTCAAGTTGAGGTGATTAGTTATTGTCTTTTTAATGGATTAGATTTTACAATTAATATTAGATCTTGCAGATAACTTGTGCAGATATATGAAGTTGTATAATTATATTCGATACCTAACACACGTCATGTATAAAATATAGAAAATGATTAGAACTTGTGGTTTATAATTCTCGAGATGTTGCTTATTAATTGTACATTATGGGTTATTTTGTAAATTAATCATCATTAATAAACAAATTGTTTTTGAACTTTGGAGTGTTCAAACTAATTACAGGATAAAGATAAAGGAAAGCAAATGAACCTTATGATTTGTAAATTGGTTCAACATATCATTTTCTGTACTTTGCGAAGAAACCCAGCTGACAAAACTTATAGGTTGTTTCAATTACTACCTGAAAGGTGCAGGTGCACTTCAACGCACAAATAAAACAATTACAAAAATCTTGATAGTTCTTCAGTATTAATTTTATAACCGCAAAAAGTTTCAAGAAAATAACCCTCGGTATTTATAATAACCGTTTAATTAAATTTTGAATTTATTATATTTTAAATTAAAAACAATGATGAGTGCATAAAAACGAGCATTATTTTTCATAATTAATTAAGAAAAATACATTTGTTGAGCATTGTAAAATGGTTTTAATTAAAGCAAACGTTATCAACAAAGCTTGCTTAAGTACTTTTGTCTGTTTTAATATTTAAATTGGATCTAATTAAGTTTGTTTTCTATAAAAATTTGGTTACATTTTAAGAAGCTTATTTAAGGGAATTGAGTACATTGCACCAACGTGATTCTAATCGTGCGTCATAATTGAACAGCCGCATTAAGTTTGGACGGAGCCTCTTTTTGTTATCAGATTAACCTACTCAGGTTAATTTATCCGGGCCCACAAGACTAGTTTCATTGAATCAAACCCATTGTATACCTATATAGTATGCTTAAATTATCCAAACCAATGCCAAACAATTGCATTTAATGTTTAATAACTGCAATAATGTTTAACAACATTATTCTTCTTTTAAACAACAAAAACAAACTCAAAGCCAAAAAAAAGGGAAAAAAATTTGATTATCGATAATTGAATAGTAATTAAAATAAATTTCTTTGATTCGCCAATTCCGTGACATTTAAAACAAACGTTGAATTGTGTTTAATTTTAAATTCAAAACATTAGTTTAGCAATTTATTTTGCTATTCCAATTTAATGAGTCGAGAGCAAATAAAAGAAGGTGTATAAATTTGCACTCAAATAATTTCATTGTCCGGATAAAACGTTTAAACGACACAAGGTACCGTAAAAGTAATGGAAGAATGCAGAAAATCGGTTCTTCGGTAAATCGTTCTAGTGAAATCAACAGAACTGTTAGTTAGGTTCAAAGAGCGCGGAAAATCTCGTGAGAAAGGAAACAGGATTGTCTCGTGTCACGGTACAATGAAGTCAAACGAGGAAAGACAGTACTCGGGGAGAGGACAATCGAAAGACAGAGACCAAGACGATAAGGCCTCGCCTTAATCTTTAAAGCCCGAATTATGTGTGTGTGGGGCGCGCCTTTTCCTGCATTCGATGAGTTCTCGCAGCTCATTAACCGGAAGCAAATCATTATCACAAATTTAATAGTCCATGAAAACAATAGAATTACAATGCGAATCGGCAAAAATTCGAAGCTCTGTGTTCCACAATCCAAGGAAATTAACTTTGTGACGCGTTTGAGCTAATAAGGAAGTCAAAGTCAGACCAAAAGTTAAGATTTCAGTCTTGAGCAATGATTAATTGCTATTCAATATGAAATGTTTAACAATCTGGGATTTATATTACTTTAATATCAAAAGTTATAAAGACGTTTTTCCAAATTCTTACATTAAATGAGTTTGTACAGTAAGCCATTAAATGCTTACCTTGTAAGAGTAATAAAATTAAGTAATCATAGTGTTTCAATATAAATTCATTTTCTCGACATTGACATTTAACTTTCCACGGATTTATAACACTATGTCCAAATTTGGTATTAGAAAGGAACAAATACCTAGTACATAAGTATGTTCAGTTCCAGTTACAATATACCATTTAAAGATGAAGTTAATAATTAGTTATCAATCATCAAACAGTTCTGAAGTTATCAATTATGAAGTTAAAGATGCAGTCCGTTATGATTTTGATGTCAATAAGTGTATCGTTTGAGTTAATTTAATTTTTGAACTCAAACTCATTCCCAAGAATAATACATTATTATTTGCTCTTTATGTATACTCAATTGTTCTTCTCTTTATTTTCCTCATCACTTAGCTGAAAAAACAAATATTGATTATCCCCTAATGAAATGTACTCTTTTTGATATCTATATCGGATAGTATTCGTATAACAAGTCTTGCCCACACAAACGTATTTTAATCACACACGTACAGCAGTTGCTGTTCCTAATTCAAATGGCTTCTGGCTGGCATAGGATCCTTTAGCATATAATCCCTCAGCGACAAGGGCCGCTACGAATTACCCACACCCATGGTTGTGGTGCCATCTCTGTTACACCAACGAACGGTCAATCTTGGTGCTGGCAGAGTACACAACACTGGAAGGCAACGAAACAAGTGATTCCTGTTGCTGCTGGTGTAAGATCGAGAGCTACTGTGTGTAAAAGCCAGTAGCTGCTGCGACGTTGGCCATCGCGTTGTCTGATCATCCTCGCCCTAATGAAGGCTGCTTTATCTGTGAAGGCTTTCGATTCCCAGTATAAGGCCTGTACCCCACGTGGTGGAAGGACACCTCCACGATGATGCTAGGCCAGCCGGCATCGGTCTGTACATCCCCGCGCAAAAGTCAGGTGCCGATAAATAGGTGGTCCACGCCACAATGAAGATAAACATAATAGGCCTTGGATATAATACCAGGCGGATGCTACCGATAATGGCCACCTTCGTGCAACATTTTTACTCACGACTCTGTAGAGATATTCAGTACTCTCTAACTACCTTTGCTGATTATTTGGATATCTAATTATATCTCGCGAGGGAAGCCCCGATTACAATTATATTAATAAAACGTATCAATGATTTTGCTTGTTTCCCTTCATTTTTTATCTCTTTGATAATTTTTCAATTGAGCAAAGTGTTGATTAATATATATACAATTTGTATAATCTACTATGGAATCTGTTTAAATTGGTAGTAATAACTAGGATAGACTGTTGGATTTGAAATATATATATATATATATCTATATCTATATATATATATAGCATGTGCGAAAACAATTTGACAGATCAGGACAAAGTGTTCAACGTGATTTGTCAGTGGCAAAAAGGCTGCCACTGCGTCTGTCTATTTTTTCGAGCGACTGTACGAGCTGCGGATGCAGGCCACCCAAAGATACCTATGGCTAGTATCGCAGGCGAAGGGTGAGCGTGCGAGAAACAGAGAGAACTCACGATGTTAATTTTAACTTAATTAAGGCTTAATTGAGAGAAAACATTATACTTGGCGATCGCGACACTGCACACTCGAATGCATCTGCAACGCAAATCCGGATTTGAAATTTCAAAAATTGCGCGCCACATAGCCTGGGCTCACAACGTAACAGGGGTGTCCGAATCGTGGTCAATTAAAGGAGGCGGAGGAAGCGTACTCGCTCAACAGTCTGTGTGCTAGGAAACCTTTATTCCCAATCAATTTCGAACGGGCAACACATCTAGAAAAAGACCACCGACCATTTCGGCCTCATGACAGTCCTTTTTTTTCTCGGGATTCCGTGTTTTTTCGAGAATTAATTCCTGCTTATTTTTAGATTTAATTGAAATTGCCTTAATTAATGCACCGTGTTAATTAGACAAAACATTCTTCTTCTTTTTTTATTGTACAAGCAAAAAGTAATGTTATTTAAATTTTGAATGTATTTATACGTGAGTATATTTTACTCGCGTGAAATCTTGAGTTCCATTTTTCAATTTGAAAGGGGACCTTGCATCAAAAAATATTTCTTTCTGTGGAAAAAAGGAATAATGCGCGCTTGTTCCATTAAAGTTATTTTAAAATCGAGGCCTAATTTGATATCATCAATCAAAATGTTATGGTAATATTTTAAATCATTGATTCGACCAAATCGTTTTCTTATACTTCAAGAAAGGCTGAGTTTTTAATTTGAAATATTCACTGATATTTATTAGGTGTAGAAGTGTATCCCATTCAACTGGACACAAAAAAAGTAAAAGTATATCATCAAAAGAAGCAGACTGAGTGATTCTAATTTATGATAAATTGTACAAATCTGGAAGAATGCACTTTTTCGATTATATTATTTTGAAGTAAAACATCAAAAAAAATATTTCTCACAACCCTATGATAAAAATCTGTTAATCTCATTTTGCCAGTCTTTGTCGATAATTAATTAATTTTGCTTGATCAAACGAAGAAAACAAAGCTTTGAAAAGTCATAAATCGAAAAAGAAAAAGCCTCTTTTTGGTTTTATTTAAATTCGAAACGTTTCTCGAAGCAACGAGATTCAAAGTCCCGATATGATAATAGTCGCTAGAATTTCACAAGTGTCACGGGTTACAAGATTTTTGTACAACAACGAGCAGGAGATAATTAGTCTTTTCTTCGAGATGTTGCCCTGTTAATAGCAAACTGATTAAAACCTTCTTTTTTTTCCCAAGCATAAATATATTTTTGCATCAAACAAAATGTTTCAGTTTTGCATTGACAAACATAAAACAAAACTCTGAGAAATCACGATTAAAATGTTCTCCTCGGATTGAGCAGAATCATTTGATTTAATTATAGTCACTTAGTGAATGTAGAGAGTGACACTTCACCTTAATCGGAAAAGAAAGAGGTCGACGACTCGCACACGGTTTTTGTTCACTGATCGTGAACAAAACTGCAGCATCTTTGTTGATACTTCAGAAGCTCACGTATACGTTCCCTGAATGGAGCTTAGTTAATTTGAAACGTTATACTCTCCTACAGCTCCGGTAAAGAGTTGTGTTTGATGCTGATGGCAACGAGTGAGACAGAGCGAGTCACACTCGGCTAGGAAGAATCGCGAGAGACTTTGCAAATCGACGAGAACCAAAAGGAAACAAGGGGGGTCGACGAAGGTCTGATTCCGCGTACCTGATCATCATTAGGAGCACCATTCGATTTGTTTATTATTACTAGGAACGTATGAATATACACTGCACCTTAGGGCCACTTCATTTACGCTCACTTGATTTTGTTAATATATTATACACTGCAATAAATTTGTTTCATTGCAAAATAGATGAGCGCTATTTAAATGTTGTTTTATTTAATTATGCAAATTTTTGTTTTGTTAGCTTTAAAGTTCAACTGCTTACAGTGTCGAGAGTCAAACAAATGAATTTTTCGTAAACAATTAGTGAATAGATGTATTTGTGTGTGTGTAGAGAGATAAGCGTGTTGGTCATGCGATGATGTCATATCCGTTGCGGATACTTCTCAAGATATTTCATTGCTTATTTTAATTAGCTGTTGTGATCAAGCATTACTGTTGAATTATACAAAAAAGGAACACAAAGGGAGCATTCCGCAATATTTATTGAATACAGTTTTCTATTTAAATTATTTTTCAGCTAATTTATGAAATAATTTTTTATTTTTCAGCTGGTTTTGTTTAAATAAATAAATGACTCTTGAAAATTCAAGTCTATAAATTATGTAAAGTTATTAATTTCATTTGAAATTTTCATAATTACAATTATAATTCAAATGTGTATATTTTCATTTGTATAAGTATGCAAAAGACTATTATAAGGCGAGAAATGGCAGAAGTGCACCACATGGATCGACATGACGGATCAGTGAGCTCTCCTGATGAATCGTCCCGGTATAATTTTTGCCTCAGACGGATGATGAATTTGTGTCTCTCAACCCTTTGTACAAAGAATATTTTGTAAGTGCAATTTTCAACTTCAACTTCATTTGCTTATACAAAATGAAATCAGTAATCAAAGATTTTATCAAAATATGTATACTTTTTTACCCCAAAATTAATGGAATGATATTATACAATTAATTTATCACAAATATTTTTATTTTGTTTTTAGAAGAAATTATGATATTAATTTATTACAATAATTAATTTTTTGAAAGAAATTCTAAAATTAATTTATCATAAGAATTATTTTTTTTTTTGTCACGTTAAAAATTAATAATATCTTCATTGTTTTCTCGTGATATATCACTTGTAAGCTGATAAATGTATCACATCTTTTTTTGTATCATACGAAATAAAGTTTCGCATCGATTTACCGCATGAAGTCAATCTATTGGTTAGCTCAAAATGTAGTCAATCAATCGTGCACGCACGAAGGCTTCACATAATCAATGTGAACAAGTTAAAAAATAGCACAAAGATATATAATGTTTACAATTTTAGCAATGCTTCATACTTAATAATAAACATGAGCACATTTTGCCGAACACAATTTTTCATTCACACGAAAAATACCGGCCAATTTAGTATGATAATTCATCATCCCTCATTTTTGCTATAAAAGAATTAAAATCGATAATGAGCTACTGCAGAAAACTATTCTGTCAATTTGAAATAATAAAGTAATTAAGATTTTGAATTAATTCAGTCTCTCTCTCTCTTTGGATAATTAGTCACATTAGGCAATAATTTGCGCTTACGATATTAGCATAATAAACTGTGTATCTTTGTCTCATTCTCCTCACTTGAACTTGACTCTTTTCCTCGGCTTCAACAAAATAACACTCAACATGCCGCCGGCAGAGCTGCGCGTTCATGTGTTTATAAGCAGACAGCCCGCTTGTGGAATTTGATTTGTATATAAAAAAAGGAATCTAGTCAGCCATCAGGAACGCGTGAGTGTTCCAGAATGATATGCCACAAATCATAATTCGAGCTGGACGCGTCAGTTGATATTTTCTGTCAATAGAAATGCTTTGTGTTTTCATTACGAATTCTTCGTCATCGTAGAAGACGATTGATTTGCTAAATATTTTCAATTTCTATCGAGCATCATTTTCGACATTCAGATATTTATTTGACAAGATAATCAATATCTTATTTCTGCATATATACATCATAAATTAATTGCTAGGTTTTGTTGAATTTCAAAAACTGTAGTTATTTTCAAAAACTGCGTGAGTATAATTTCTGCTCATTTTTCTTCTTATGTTGAGATATATATTGCCGCAAATAATACGGTCTGTTCCATACGTATGTGATTTTGTGGACTTCATAAATTTTTTTCACAAATTACAGAAACATGTTTTTGAAATTATTTTTCTTTATTAAAAAAAAGGAAACATTTTTTTTATACTATACAGTTTTTGCTGCGACTGAATTAATTATACATACGAAAAAAAATTATAACAAATATCTAACTCGAGTCTGCCATAAATATCACTTGTGCAAAATAAAGAAAAAGAGAACAATAACGAAAGCATATTTCGCACTGTTATTTGCAGCGAACAATATCTAATTCTCTACTATTAGCCTCAAGTTTCCGGATAATACAGACACATTAATAACCCAACCAATACGAAAAAAAAGGACTGCTCCGACTGCCTTCCATATTAATCCTAATTCCATCCCCAAAACAAAAAGACATCTACAAAGATTATCCGTTCTCAATATTCTGCTCTCTTCTCACCTTAAAAAAGACCAAATTAAAATTAACTTTTCCACAATTTTCACCAAGCCAAAAATTCAACAAAGCTACTCAAGTTATTAGTTTGAGCAATATAACGCGCGGGACTTCTCATTCGAAACGAATTCTTTTGTTTCGAGTTCTCCGCAAAAGAAACAAATGGAGCACTAAAAAAAGGTCGAAAAAAACGAGATCCTGAGCAGCAATAAGAGTAGAAAAAGCTGAGGGAACCGCGAAGCAGAAACAGGGCCGGGCCCCGGATGGCTACAGTGAGTGCAGCCGCGCGCGGTGGTATATAAGGTTTTATTTTCGAAATTTATGATTGTCAATAAATTTTAAACGCGTTCCGTCTGGGGCCCGCAGGGGCCATCAGGGCCGGCCAAACGAAAAGGCCTCAGTTCGCGCGGTTCCTGCGCTGTTTTTCGATTATTCGAGAGACTTCCCCCGCCCCACAAATTCGTTTCTTCATTCTCCTTGTCCCTTCACTTTTGCAGTTTGCGAAATGTACCTAAGTTACCAT
>JABFPM010005013.1:0-11836 GCA_022817325.1 Idris sp. 1 HC-2018 | reverse complement strand
TATATTTGACTTTATAATATTCATAAGTTTTCATCTAATTATTATTCTATTCTAAAAATTTGCAAATAGCTTCATTATTGATTACAATTTATACTGTTGAAATATGAAAAAAATCAAACGGGTCCAAATTTGGGAAAAAACCATTTTTTTCCAAAAATTGCAATTTTTTATGTTAAAAACAAAACAAAATTATTATTATAATAATTAGTTGTTATTCTTAAAGTTCAAGAAAAATCGCTTTAAAAAAATATAGTGAAACTTTTTTGTTATTAAATGGGAATACAATAAAAATTTAATTACAAAGTCGTGCGCGCAAAATTTTTAATTTTTCAAAAAATCATAAAGTCAAATATATCAAATTTCAACAAAAACGAAAAAATACGAATTGATTATTTTTCTATAAAGAACAATAAAAAAAATAAATATTATCGTTTTTTTACTATAGGTGTAAATTTTTCATGGAATGCCCCATATATATATTGAAATAAAACTATTGTAGACGACAAAGATCAAAGTTACTGTAACACTCGCAAATAGAAATGTGAAATTAATTGCAAAAGTTGTACAATAATTTTCGTTTATATTTACAGCATTAAAGAAACTGTTTTTTCAATTCAAATATTTATACTTTTTTGCCGAAGAATCAATCATTTGTAAAACTGGTTCATGTTTATACAATGAAAATTACCGAGCTCTTTACAATTAATTTTTAATGCACTGCGTTTTAACTTATCTTTGTTATGTAATAATTTGTTTGAGTTGAAAAGTTCAATTGTGTACATTTATTTAAATAAATTGTCTTACAACGTGACTGGTGAGAAATTATTAATTTAAGATAATGCTACTTTTTTTTGCAAAGGCTGGAAAATTAAAAATGTAAAGTCCATAAATAAGTACTTATAAATCCAGCTTAATCAAATTGTTCTTCTAAGATTTCTTTCCTTCTTTTCTCAACAGAACTTTAAGTGACGGATCAATTTGTTTTGCTGCAATTAAAGTTATCAACACTTTTTTTGTTAACAAAATTTTACTTTCTTCATTTGTAAATCTAATTCTTTTAATTGCAAAATTGTATTAATAACAAACTTTCTTTTAAGTCTCAATGTTAATTAAAAAAGTTTACAATTCAATTAAAAATGTTCAATTAAATATTTAACAATAAATTTTGATTAAAGTTGAATGATTATTTTGAAGTGCAGATTAATGCACACGCAGAGTCGTTTGATGGGCTTTCATTATGCACGCGAAGATGACTCGGGTGATGCACTTAAGCGTCAGCAAGGCGTATCATGGTGCCTCAAATTTCGTGTACTTTCGACTTCGGATGACAATGCATCGCATATGCTGGCTGTATCATATCCGAGAGCAACGAGCATGTTTATTCCCTCTGCTTTTTTCTGCTGTTGCTGCCCCTCCCCTTCTGCCTCGGACCATCTCATCCATCGTCGCCCTAGGGGTTACTCGTATCCCTTATTCATAATCCCAATTCAATGCTCTTTCCAAGCTTTTAAGATACTCTCCATTCAGCCTGTCTGGATGTCTGACTGCGATGACTGCGAAATCAGAGCCACTCTCTGTTTTGCTCACTTGAATTATTTATTAACATTTTTTTCTTTCTAAAAACAAAAACAACACTTCGGTTATTAGAAAGGAATAGTCATTTCAAAATTATACAAACTTGATCTTCGCGTCGTCTACATAACAATAATTTTTAACTATTGGCAAGGATTAGGAAACCGAGACGTGGACAAGACATTCGAACTATTTTCAAGATAGACAACAAGTTAGTTAATTTGGTGATAAAGGGTAAAGACGAATTCCATAGAGATAAGAAGCATAATGTCATTTATCAAATAACATGTAAGACTAAAGACTGCAAACAGTCATTTGTAGATAAATATTTATTAATATTTCGGCCTGTCTGGTCCTGAAACAAACTTAGCTACATCTTTACACTGCTTGACATGTTATCAATGTTTTCATTTTACATGTCAAGTATACATTTCATATCTTAGTTACAATTTACAAGTTCTAATTACCTTTCTATACTATATCTTAAGCTACACATACGATTTTTATATTTAAAAATAAATAGTTATTGGTAGTTAGCGGAACTGAAGCGTTGGGAACAAGAACTAAAGAACATATGAAAGTAGAGACAAAATTGGGACAATATTAACATACCTGACATGTTGTCAGTTTATTTCGATTTGTACTCAAGTATGTAAGACATTTGTACAGATGATAAAGGTGACTTTACTGCACCAACAAATTGTGAAGATGTATTCTTTGACAAAATAAATTTTTGAGTTTATTAAGGTCGGACATTTATTTAAATACATTTATGATATAGACGAAGTCAAAGAATATTCGAAAATGAATAGTTTTTATTTTTTATATTTGCACTTTTTGTTTCTGATTGACAACTGGAGCGCAATATGTTTACATTAGTGAAAGAGATAATGAACAGACAGGTTGTAGTGCTATAATATAGTATACGGGTAATATCAGATTGCACAGATGCTCTTTTGTCGGTACGGGAGATGAGAAATATTGGAAGCGCAGACTGCAAATGTTAATGGGGTAGTGTATAGCAGTTTGCTTATGTCGGGGGAATCAATGGCAACGAAAGTGTCCCGCGGGTCTTGCATCAACTTACAGAGATAGAGAGGAGCCAAGGGGGAATCGGCGCAGCCAATCTAGAAAGGCTCAAATGCTCGTTGACACTTGTTTGTATGGATTATGATCATTTGTATTGCCAGCCATCCGCCCCAAACTAATGAGACGAAAATGCCACTTGTGTACCGCACAAAGATTTAAATCTACTGTCATAATGTTATGCGCAATTCGGATGACTGCGCTTATTTCATTATACAAGAGGCGACTGATGAATAGTAATCTGAGATTAATTGCCGCTATATCACGTCATTAATAATAACACGGTATGTTTAGTCAAAATAAGTGATAAGACAATTTCAGATTTAATGTAATTCTACTTTAGTGAACTTTATTAGACTTGATCTTTGACTTTGTCCGTTAATTTACATATTTTTGTATACACGTCAATGGTTATTTCAGAGAGTTATTTGGATTTGAAAATGTATGAAAACATGTCAAAATATATAGTAAATTGCATGTATGTCGTTGGAATAGAGATAGTGTTCTTGAAATTAAAAAAATCATTTAAGGGGGTAGTTCGGTGTGAACGTGGAAAAAAAGGACATATTTTGAAGAATGTTTGTCTCAGTCACAGAACATCATTTGTTAGGTTTTTTTTAATAAATAAAGTGCACTTAATACTTTAAGAAACAATTTTTTTAATACACAAAATGTATTAAATATTCTGTGCGTGTCATTTTGCTAAATGTTGATGGAATCAAAAGATCCTAGTTTTGACAATAGTCACATGTCTATGGAATGCGTGGTTACAATTTTAGGTAGATTGGTTGGATAGTTTTTGAGTTATCCATACCACATACACGAGTGGCATGGGGACAATTTAAAGAGTATATTTATTTCATTAACAATTTAATACATTTTGTGTATAAAAAAAAATGTTTCTTAAAGTATTAAGTGAGTTTTATTTATTAAAAAAAACCTAACAATAAATGATGTTCTGTGACTGAGAAAAAAATTCTTCAAAATAGGTCTTTTTTTCGACGTTCACGCTGGACTATCTCCAGACATTAAAATAAAGATAGTGTTAGGCTCCTCCAAATTGAAAAAGTCATTAAAAAAAGATATTGTTAGCTTCTCTAAATAAGATGAGTATCAGATAATTATCTGTATATGAGATATAATAATTTCTTCAATATTTCCACGTGATTATACGCAAATAAATTAAATTGAAAGGATGTACAACAAACATAAGTTTTTAATATTATCTATTAATGACTGATACTACGTTGCTTATATTGTATATACATAATTGAACACAAATAAAAACAAATATATTACAGTTACATTTATTTAAAATATCTAAAAGTAATATCTATTTTTTAAAACATGATCGATAATTTGTTGCTTGAATTGTAAAACGATAAACAACTTTTACAATACCTTGAAAATACATTCAAAATATGTTGACAAATATATGAAGAATATATTTTTATTCGATTCTTTATATGTAAAATAAAATAGTATTGTAAATTTTTATTATTCGAAAATACATGCACTTACCTCTTCTAAACAGCAACTGAAATAAACACCTTTTTTTGAGAGGTCAAACGGCGGGCGTGTTATAGCTGTCAATTTTTATTGAAAACTTAAAAACAATTTTTTTTATATTATATCGCCGATGAGCTAAAAAAAACCCCAAGAAAATAAGTTTTTTCACGAAATTTGAGCATTTGAAAAAAAACATGCAGTTTTTGCAAATTTTTTTTTAATACTAATATTTTTTCGATTTTTTTTATTTCATCGGCGAAATTTATCAATTCTCTATAGTTTGAAAAAAAGCCAATCCAATGGATAGTTTTTGTTTAATCACGTCCGCCAGTTTGACCTCTAAAAAAAAGCTTTAATTTAAAATAAAGTTACAACAAAATTTCCTTTATTCGTAAAAAAAATCTAAAAATTTCTTGCTGAGAGCACATTTTAGGAACTTTTTTTGGGAAGAGGGAGGGGAGGGGGGGTCGGGCCAATAAATAAATATATTTTTACTTTTCGGAATCTTTTATTCCCTTTTCGAAATTAAAAAAAAAAACAAATTAATTTTTCATAATTAACAGCAAGTTAAAGTATACTTATATTAGTTAAAATTAATCATATTATTTCTTATTTTCGTCTTCTGAAATGTATACAAAATAGTGGTGTTTTCAAAAATCCTAAGGAAATTTTTATGACATTTTATATGGGTGGTTCTACGAAAAGTGTCAATATTCAGTCCAACATTTGTAATTTGTGAATATTTTGAATTTTAATGTTTTTATGCATAGAGTAGGATAGTATACTTCTATGAAATGTAAATTTCATATATATTTACTTTAAACATTATCGATCAAAAATTGTTAAACAAAAAGAATGAATCTAAATCAAAAAAATTGTGAACTAATTGTAAAAAAACTATGGATTTAATTAATCGAAAAAATAAAACTGAATTTTAAAATAAAAAAGATTCATCATGTGCGCAATATCCAGACTTCCGTTGAAAGTCTAGTTTTATCCGTAAGTGCATTGATTGCTGCACATAATTAAATTCTAAACATACATAAAATTTGACACTGGAATTTGATATCGGAAATCAGTCAGTACAGTAAAGTTAATTCTTACCATTAATGTCAAAGGCATGAGTAACCGCATCGCCTTTCTGATGAGTTCAGCGCAGTTACTATGCATTAAAAAAGATTTGTTTTTCTTTTTTCATGCAGTATTGAATTTGAAATTAGTTTTGTGGTTATGATGATTGCAATACAGTGTGCTAAAGTCTTAATTTTAAATATCAAAACTTATTATGATTAAGTAATAATTATGATATTTAATATTATTGAAATTAACAAAAGTGCAGTTTACTATTAGTAATTATTGCCGTTCCCAAAACCATGTCATGAAAATTTTTTACTATAAATTACTATAAAAGTTATAAAAATTAGAAACAAAATATAAATAAATATTCGTGATATGAAAAAATGAATTTTTTGAGTTTTCGATATTTGAAAATGGTTGTTAAATAGTTGTAAAATAAGTGCACCTTTAGTTTGAAATAAATTAAACAATTGTTTTGAATAATAGTTTTAATTTTTTTAACTTACTATGCTTTGTTTCATTATTTATTTTTAGTTGCATGTAGATTTTGAAAAGATGTCATAAAAAGGCTTCACAAATGACGATTCACGGTTTTTCGAATACAGCTGAATAAGGTGATGGAGTCAATGGTTTTTAGCAATAGTAAGTGTATATATTCCCAAAATACAACATTATCCTTCGTTGATCTTGCCAAATTTAATTGGTTTTATATATGTTACGGGCAATGATGGAAGTTCGGGAATTGACAAGAATGCCCAGCTCTTCTTGGGCAATGTTCAACATTGCAATGTTTATTAAAGAAGTTAATTCATGATTTTTCTCATAAAGTGTAGTTGTATAACTCTTTTTATGTTTGTTATATTAGAAATAATATAAAATTATAATATATCAAATAATTGTTGTATAATTTTAATAATTTCTCAACTCTACGACGAGCCGGTTTCAATGCTTGCACTTACTAAAAAAGCTGAGGGTATTAAGAGAAAGCGTAAACAAGCAAATGGAAATCTAATAAAACAGGCGAAAATAATGATGAAACATACGTCCAATAAGTTAAAGCCAATCGACATTGGTGTGAACGTTAAGGTTCTTTACCAGTTCTTTAAGGTTTTCTAATACCAGATGTCAATCGAGCAAGAGGTTCGAGAAGTTCAAAATAATTTATACAAACTTGGAACAAAGGTTGGTGTATTCAAACAACTGTACACTCGAGCTGAGATTGATCTTTGTCCAGAAAAATTATATGAACTTTCCATGGTTAACCTTCAAAAAACTGTAAGTTTGAGAGAAGCTGCAACAACGAATTCTATTGCAGGAAGCCAAAGATATACAAGGTGTCATTGGAAAATTAAATGCGTTACAAGAAAATGCAAATGCCGAGCTGCAGGGATACTATGCAATTCAAAATGTCATTCGAGTTTATGCTGCACAAATAAATAACCGATTATAAATAAGCGGTTGGACTTTAATTTGTCCACAATTTATTGTCTATAAGGCCATTTTTCCACACTTTAATTATTTTCCACAGTATATTAATTTTCACTGCCATAATTTTCCACAATTTTGAAATGCAATTTTCGCACAAATTTCTGAAATTATACAATAAATGCATTATTTTAACAAAATTTCACTTTTGCAAATAAATATTAATTAAGACATCTTTCTCTTCAATGTAGAACTAATATTATATTCAATGAATTGATAGTTCTAATTTTATTTCACAGATGTGTTACTCATTACACATTTCTGAAAGTGCATTTTGATCACAAAATTATAATAACTATTAATCTCATCATTTTCGTTAGTAATGTTGGTACGCCTCTATAAGATGATTGTTTACAAAATTAAGCATAAAAATGGTTTCCTTTTTCACGTTGATGGATACCTTTATTATAGTAATTTCGAGCAAAGAATAAATAAAGCATGAACATGCGTGGTTTAAATATGGACCATAAATATTGTGCATTATAAAATAAAAACTAGTTTATAATATTAAAAACGGTTTACTCATTAAATTTAACATATCAATGATGTTTATTTCTACCTAACATTTGTGTTAATAATGTTTTCTGCTAAACATTTTGAAACGCATGTTAGTAAATGGTAAGGACATAATGTTTGATGTGACATAAAACAGCAACTCTTGTCTTGATAAGAGTTTAACTTTGAATTGATTAAAATGCAGCATCACGTTTGCGACGCAATGGACTTGACATAAAGTGTGAAACTGGTTAGACGATGTAATCTAGTTGGCGCCTCGGATGGACGGCCTTTTCCTCTCTCTCTCTGTCTCCCATCACTGCGTCGTGACTCCTGCTCGACCACAGTTTTGCATTAACTATTCACGCTGATCTCAATTTGCGTGCAAGAAACGTTCTGCAGAGAAGAAACTGCCTTCAAATTCCTTCAAATCAATTTCTTAAAAGGAAAAATCATTTTTGGTGGAAAATTTTTGTGTTCTCTTTACAATCCATCAGGGCGCATAGTTTGAGGCTATAGTTTGGGTTAACGTGTATATATACATCAACTCGCTCGCTGCTGGAAGCGAGGAGTTGGCGTCCCCAGCTCACTTGCCTCATGTCATATTCATGCTTCATTATCATAGCGAATCATGACCCATCAGCTTTTGATTGTTGGTCGGCGCTGTTAGTTCTGACTAATGCGACTGCAGTGACCACCGAGAATGGCCCTAAACATTGTGTATTTTGACGTGGATTATCCACGTTCAATATTCCCATTTATTTTGCGCCTTTATTTTTGTTCTATAATACCTCTTAAACCCAATTATTAATTCATATAACAAGTATGACCACGAAACAGCGGATACTTTAACATCAAATTTAGATCAAATTTTTCTTGTACAAATCAACTGCTAGATACATTTCTATCTTAATTTTTGATATCTGATTTTAATTAAACAACAAAGTTAATTTAAATTTCAACTATTTATAACATTGAGTTCATTTTTCTTTATGAAATTAAAACGTAATTTTTATGATTCGGAAATATAAATACTTACAGAAAATATTTTTTAAGGATTTATATACATTTGAAGATTCAGTTCTACAACTAAAATGTTTAAAATAATATTTTTTCTCACAATTCTTGATATAGAACCTTTTACAAAGAAATTGTGAAATACAACTATTTTCAAAGGAATTTTGATGTAGAACTATTTTCTACACATTTTTTAATAGAACCTTTTTCAACCGCTTTTTGACATAAAACCGTTTTCAATCACTTTTTTGAGATGGCTTTTTTTGTAAGACATATCAATACGACTATTTCTTACTTGTAAAATGTTTCAAAAATGACAAACTTTTGACTTTGATAACATTCAAATTTTAACCAAAACTACTTACTATTAGGTTCTTACATAAATTTTATTGAAAAAAGAAATTAATTTCTTGCAGAATATATTTCCATTATCTCTTATTTAACCGGTTGAAAATGTATAATTAACTATATTTGAGTTGTGGAAAGGCAGCGTTTTCGTTTCTATATGGTTTTAGTTTTTCCTCTACTTTAAAAAAGAGTAGACTTATCACGAGCTTTCGGAATATAGACCCCCGAGTGCACATGAAAAGTATCTAGTTTTTGCGAAAAGTCTCTTATTCGTTTGAGTATATGTGTCTATCTGTGTGTGTGTCGGGGGCTTCATGATGAAAACGTAATCTGCTCGCGTAGAGAGCCGTAATCCAGTTGAAATCCTCTTGCAGTATCGGACGAGAAATTTTTTGACTGTGCTGGTTTATAAATGTGCACGCAGGGCTCTTTTTTGTGTCCGTTACATTTTGGTCTGACGTCTCTGACGGTTGTTCCTTAAGGTTCCGGCACGTCAGTCGAACTTAAGCGGAAAGCCCGCAACAAACTCGGACCTTAAGTCGAACGAAAAATTCACTGGAATGTAGGCCGGAGACATAACGAGATCAAGATCACGAGAAATCAATTCAATTATGTCTCCTGCTGATCTCGAATAAAGAAATCAGAAAAGTCCAATCAGTGCATCCTGCTTTTTATTTCAGAAATGCCCTTTGTCGATGATCTTGTTGAGAAGGGATGTGATTTTTAGATTTTTTTCTTAGGGGGAGAATAAATTATAATTTGATTTTTGTAGCTTAACGTATGATGAGAATTGAAGTAAGGTGAAAATTGTTTTGTAAAGGGCATTACACTGCAAAGGGTTTTAGCCTCGAAATTTTGTCGTAAAAAGTATTACTTTGAAATGTGGATTTAAGCTGTAATCTGTTGAAAAAGGTTGTACAGTTTTTTTCATATTAGAATTCGTAATGAAAATAACAGAAAAAGAGATATTACTCTCTAAATTCGAATAAGTGAAATTTCACTTATTGTACGTGCATCTGCACTTATTCAATGTGTCCATAGTCAAAAGTGAATTTGACTTTTTGAAAAAGTAATTTTTGAATAAGTGAATATTCACTTATTAAAAAAATGAATTTTCACTTTTTTTTCATTTTTTTTTTTTTCTAAAAAAATATTGCGATTGTCAAAGAATGAAGGAAAGGAAAACGGTTATGGCCTGATTTTTAAAATGGTTCCACTCCCACATTTACATTTCTTGCCAAGGAAATCATAAAAACCTTGACAAAGTGGCCGGCAGCGAGAATCGAATTCGTTCCCTCCCGAATATGAGTCAGGAACTATGTGCACTATACCATACTCAATTATATTAAATGTAATAATGTTATATAAATATAACTTATTTTTCACTTTTTGAAAAGTGAAATTCACTCAACAAAAAGGAAAATGTTAACTTTTTCATGAGTGAAAAATAAGTTCACTTACAAAAAAGTAAATTTTCACTTATTCAAATTTAGAGACTAAATTGAATTCATTAAAATTATTATTAATTATCAAATATATAAAGTGATTGTAGTTAGAAATATTTTACAATGAATTACTTTCATTTTTCTAAATATATAGTGTTTTATAAATTTTAAAATAACTATAGTTTATAATTAATAATTATAGTAAAATAAAATAAAAAAATATACTTTTCTTATTTTTTATACTACCTACTAATATAGATTTCTAGAAACCTATTTACACAAAGCTTTTGAATCAGCTATCAAGATGCTAAAGTGTAATTTAAAAAAAACAAATAGTGATAAAAAGTAAATTAAGTCAGCCAAAAATTTATTTTTCCAAGTCAAAACATATTAAACATTACAATAATATATCTAATAATATTATCTGTTTAATATACTTGGAAAAATTGTTCTTTAAAACAAAATTTATAATTTATAACATCTCTGTAATCAGTTTTTTTTACACAAAATTAAATAGATCTACATTTCGACTTAAAGTGTTTTCTCAACATGGGACCGGAACTTTCAGATAAAGTCTTGATCATTTTGCGCAAGTTTTTATTGGTCATTTGAATTTTGTACAGATTTTTTTACAGTAATCTTTCATGTCTACCTATTTACATATTTCTTAATTAAAAACAATAATAAGTGTAATTCTATTCATAGCGGTAATAAAAAAACAGTAAAAACAATCTCAAAAAAAAGAAAAATAAAATAATACTTGATTCTTGTATTAAATTTTGTTATGTAAATAACCTCAAATTATAATTATTTTTTTAAACAAAGTAGGGTTTTTTGTGGTAATTATAATAATTTATTAATGTTATTTTATATTTGAAATAAAAATAAAATCTTGTAGTGTAAGAAATTGATTATAATTTAATAAATGATTCACAAAATATAATCATTTTCGTTTGAGACGTTAAGCGAACGAAAATTAGGACTTTAAGTGAAAGAGTGAGCGTACCCTTAGTGGCCGTATCTTAAGGTCTTCCTATATCTTGGAAAGCTACTAAAATGACAACTGAATTAATAATTTTATTCAAAAGTAAAAATATGTAATTTCGATTTCTTAAAGTTATCAAACTGAAAGAGAATTTTTTTTATATAATTAGTGAAAATTAAAAATCAAATTATAAATAAAAAAAACTGTATTAGTAAGCATTTGATCAGTTTTTAATATATTGATAATTTGTTCGAAATTTTAAATATAACACATAACAATCAACTTTTAGTAAACAATTTTCATTTTTATAAAGAGATTAATTATTTTAATATATAGAACTTTATTTGTGAAACTTGAAAAAAGTAATAATATATTCTGGTGCTGTAACAAGTCCGAAAAAAGAGAAGTTTCAAATTCAAATAATTCTCTGAAATTACTGTTGATTTGTATAAAAAATATATAAATTAAAAAAAATATTCAAAGATTACAAATTTCTTAACAATTTTGGTCTATTTAATAAAGCTTACCATAGTAAGACTACTTTAAGTAGATGAAAAGTTTCAAAAAATAATTTCAACTAGAATAAACTAAAATTTAAAATTTACATCTACCCCAACAAGAATAGGTTAGCACCCTACTTAAGCAGTCTTATAAACAGCAGAAATAATGATAATCTGAAAAATCTTTTAAACTGAAATTTACAGCATACCTTGAATGGCTGGCTTATCGTGACTCATTGACTCTCAAACTTTTAATTACAATGATTAATAAATAAAAAATATTCTATTAATTTCGATTTTTTATCGAATAATTATAT
>JABFPM010005012.1:0-11836 GCA_022817325.1 Idris sp. 1 HC-2018 | reverse complement strand
AACCTCACGGCTTCGACTACCTCACGTCTTCGCCGAAAAATCTTTCAGGACTTCGACGGAACTGAACCGATAAAATTTTGTTCGGAATTAGGCGGGAAAATTTAAAATACTGATTATTGTATAACATTCACAATTTAAAAATTTATAACCAAGCATATAGCTTATGCTTAAGAAATGTTGATTTCTTAAATATTTTATTAGAAAGAAAAAATTGTTTAAAAATCATCAACATAATACATATCATAAATAGTTCATTAAACTATAAATGTATTTATGTCAAAAAATTGGTAAACATAACCTATATAACATCATTTCGGAAAATTTTAATATAAAAGAAACATAATAATTATTATTTATTACTATATTTAATTTACTCACTTATTTCTAAATATAATTTTGCACATATTATATTTAAAACAGTAATATTTGCTATAATGTTTTATGTTGTATTTGAAATTTTAAACAAAGGAAATGCGACACGGTTTAAAGTTAGGTTAAAATGATGATGCGCAATAAATTGCGCAAACAATTTTTTTCAGCTTTTAAAGCCGTCCAAAGTCTTGAGAGCTTCCGGTCCCAATGAGGTCGAAGTCATGAGTTCTAAGTGTATGTTAACTTAGATGTGGTTAATTATTCGGCTCAACGCCACAAAGTGATTATTGTACAAAATAATTAAAAAAATTTTTTTATTAGTTTAAACTTTATTAGAAAAATAATTCGTTTCAAAAAATAAATATTCTTAAGTAATTATTAATCTTGATGTTGAATTAAAAGTTATTTCTCATATTAATTTTATGTCTGTCTTAAAAGTAGATGACAAACTGAATTTAGGTAGTATTGTTGCTGCTAAATACGGCTTGAGATTGGTTGCTTTTAAACTTTGAAAGAATGAAAAAAAGACAAGAGAAAATATGCCAAATTAGATGGTTATAATGTTTTGACAGTTTTGATTTTAAGGTTGCAGCAATGAAAATTAAACAAACATTGACAGTAAAGAGTAAATAACAGTTTTGTATTTTCATATTATTATTCAGTTTATGTAATGAACGAATTTAAATAACGGAGTTCTCAAAAGGATTCGAAAAATTTTCTGGACACATTTTCAAATGAAAATTCACTTTAAAGTAGCAAAATTTCAGGTAGATTATTTTGTTGTTATTATAAACTTCAAATTTGTTCAATTTAAAATTGTGTTTTTGGCGATATGTACATTTAAACTTTTCTATTGCATATACATTTAATTTTAGTATTTTCTTATGATATTTACAGAAAAAATACTAAAAAGCGCAAACAAATTATTATTGCCAATTCTATCATTGAGCTCATAAGTTTATGATAATAATATAATTAAAAGAAGGTTCACATTTTTTCACTAATCTAATGGAAAATATTTAAAACTATACTTTTAAATTACAATTTCATTTTTTTATTGTGATTTTGAATGATACTAATGAAATTGAGAACTAGTTTCTTTTAAAGGCTAACTGTGGTAAACCCTGGTTTCACCAGTAAAAAAATGTAGGGGACACCTTGAGAGGCCTATCTAAAGGAATATAAAGAAGCCTTTATGGCATTTTCAGAGCATGTTACCTTTCAATTACATTTTAATGTTTAATAAGGATGATTTCAGGGGCATATCAATGCACACCAAAGTATGATAAAATTATTAATTTCTTTTTTTTTATTTTATTTTTTTTATATTTAAATTATTTTAAATTTAATTTATATTTTTTTTGTATTTAGTAGTAATTGTTTATTTTTATTCCAAATTTTGTTTAAGACATTGTTAAAATTTATATAATAACCTAAACAGGATATGTAAAGTAATCTCAGATGAGTGGTAGTTCAGTTAAACGTCATTTTCTAAAGTCTTCCTGTTTCTAATATTTCTAATATAATATCTAATAGTCTTGTGGGCTAAATATTGTATTTAATATTTATAAAACCCCAGCATAATGTTCGATATCCAGCGATATAAAATTATTATTATTTAAAAAAATAATATTTTGCATTTTCAAGATTAATTATCAAGAAGTTCGTTTAAACTTCGACGGCAAGAATTTAATTAAAAAGACAAACGAACTATCTTTACAGGAATGGGAATAACCTACAAAAAATATTTTTCAATCTCAGGTTTTTGTATCTTTATTTCAAGTAATTTACACATATTTGCATATAATAAACATTTTTATGGTATATATACTTGTTTGATATCCGTATGAGACACGATTTATTAATATTTTTTTAGAAAAAGCTGTGTTTATTTCTTAATCTTATACTTTTTCTTTAATCTTTTTCTCACCTTGTTATGTTATTATGACATGTGAAATGTCCTTTTCCTATTATTACCGCAAGGTGGCAGCACTATCCAAGAATGGGTATATTAATTTAAAGATCATAACAAGAATGGATATTTTAATTTAAAGATCATATAAAAAGACTGTGACAGATTCTCAAACACAAAACAAACGAACTTTTTTTTTATTTTATACAGTAATCATGAATGATAGATAGATAAAACGTTCATTTTCACATACTTTTAGTTAGTTATATATATTTCAGAAAAATATAAAATATATTTATTAAAAAAGGACGTCTTCTGGTTTCACGGAGTTCGAGATTTTTTAATAAAGTGATGTATAAATTTGATGACAGGATATGAGTTTTATTATATAAAAAAAGTCTATAAAAGTTCTAGTTTTAAGGTATTAAGGTGATTAAGAAGGTTTTTTTTCTATAATCTAGGCTAAAAAACAAGTTCAAGTCTCGAGCCAAAAGCATGCAACCAAAATGAATTTTCTTTTCACCATACAATTCTCCCATTATCAAAGAATCGCCTAATTAGTTTTATTTCATAAAACCAACAACAATGAATTTTAATTTAAAAAGACACTAACTCTGTGTGACTCTAAACCTTCTTAATCATCTTAATTTTTTAAAATAAATTTGAGGCAAATTGTCCGCTTCTTATCATTACCGGCAGCAATATCCGGAGCTGTTTAATTTTTTTACTTTAATGGACGGTTTCAAATCAAAGACAAATTTCATTTTCTATTAATTTTTGTATTCGTTTTTATTGTCCTAGGCGCAAAATATATTATTTTTAATCTTAACAAACAGAAAATAAATTATATCAAAAACCAAAAATTACAATGACATTGTAAAGGTTTACGGCAAGAGCTTGATGTTTCCCTTTCACAGAAAGGAGAATTTTTATCAACAAATTAAGATCCTCCAAAAAATATAAATCTTTTACATATATCTCCAATCAACAAAAAAATATTGGTATCATTTAAAGGCAAACATAAAAATGTTTAAGAAAAAAAAATATAATCGATATCAAGTTAAAAAGTTTCAATGCATTTAGTGAAAGACAAAAGTCTTATCGGCTCGTAGTACATAGATATTAAAAAGTGATATATTTGTAATGATAATTGAATTTGTAAAATAGAAAACGGGACGACAAGATTTTTGTTTTTTACTAAATGCATTGAAACTTTTGAATTTAATATCAATTAAATTTTTACTTAAATATGTTTATTTATTATTTAATGTTTGGCTTTAAATGATACCAATATTTTTGTATGTGAAAGATTTATATTTTTTGGAGGATCTTATTTTGTTGATAAAAATTCTTCTTTTGTGAAAGGGAAACATCAAGCTCTTGCCGTAAACCTTTACAATGTCATTGTAATTTTTGGTTTTATTATTAACATAATGATAATATCAATTGAAATGTTAAATTTTATTTTTTGATTGTTTTTAAATAAAAAAAAGTTTTCAGACACTCCCTTATATATTAGGGCCTTTATAGACCCTAATAGAGTGAAGTACAGTTATTGTCACATATGCCTGGTCAAATAATGACTAGGGACAAGACTATGTGCATGAATACAAGTGGCGTCATCTGGTAGCTAAAGGAGAACTTTTTAACCTGATGTGTTTCTCCCCGCTTTTTTATATATACGTAACAGTGAATGGAACAAAGAGCTTTAAAGATTTTTCTACACATTTTTCATTAATTATTTATTGATATTATATCTGATTTATAAAAATAGTATAACATTTGTAAATACACACAGTGCCAATATTTTTTCAAAATGAATTAGCAGTTTTTGTAGCATAAAATTTAAATAATTAATGGTAAAACAAACCACAGCAAAATGAACATCGTTCTAAATGGTTTCGCCAGTGTTCATCATAAAATAGATTTCTCACAAAAATCAATTGAAAAAGGGCAAAAATTAGCTTTTTGTCATGTTCTTGATATCCGTGAAACTATAATAAATGATCAAAGTGTTATTACATGTTTTTGCGTACGACAAACATCTGTATCAAAAACTATGTATACTGTGACTTTAAAAGTAAGTATGCAATTTTTTATTGCGGTTTAACTGTTTTTTATATATGACTGTATTAAAGTAATTATATTTATTGTTTTATTTAGGTTGATGAAACTAGGAATATCACTGATCAAAGTTGCACTTGTGTGGCTCAAGCCTCAAAAGCATGTTAACATGTTTATGCCTTAATTTATCGAATTAACAATGACAGGAGTGAATCGAAAACAAGCTTTGAACAACAGTGGGGTAAACCTTCCCCAAATCAACTGGTAAAAGAAATTTATGCCAAAGGTATGCCAGTTAATAAACTGTTTCCAAGAAAAGAAATCGTCTCCAATATTCCTGCATATATTCCAACAGTAGAAGATTTTTCTAAGACACAGTGTCCGCTTCGACCAGTAGTAGAAGAGGAACTTCGCTGTGCTGATGAAAGGACCAGAATTGAAATTGAAAAAGAAAATGCAAAGAAGCTTGAGGATGAGTTGGAAAATAATTTAATTGAAGCATGTGCTATTTCTTTAATTAATATGTCAAGAGAATTCAATTATAGTTCAAATTTCGACAGAAGTGTCAGCTGCACTAACCAAATGAAAGATTATTACAATAACAAAGTGCATTTGAATGAAAATGATATTATTAAGGTATGTGTGGAAACAAAAAATCAGAGCACTTCCGAAAAATGGTACGAAGTACGGCGATCAAGAATCACAGCAAGTTCAAAAGCGCATAAGATCAAAACTTGTAAAAAAGTAAATGAAGAAAATTTAGCAAACAAGTTTTTATCATCGCAATTAATCCAACACAAGAATTTAACTTATGGTGTAAAGCATGAAAAAGTAGCTCTTCGCGATTACAAGCATTTGTTTGATACTGAAGTTTATTGTATCGGAACGTTTGTTTCTCCACAATTTCCATGGATCAGTGTTTCTGTAGATGGCCTTGTAGTAAAAGATGGAGAAATAGTAAAGTTATTGGAAATTAAATGCCCGATATCTTGCAGGTCAAAACCTATTTATGATGAAGAAGGTAAAGTGTTCAATGTAAATTATTTGCAAATCATTAATGGTAATTTCGAATTAAAACCCTCTTGCCAGTATTACACTCAGTGTCAATTACAAATGTTTGTAACAGGAACAACTGTTTGTGATTTGTTTGTGTGGACTCCTTTGAGTCAATTAAGAGTTGAAGTTCATTATGACGAAAAATTTATGATTAAGCTGTTTCCTAGTTTGAAAGATTTTTATTTTTCTTCATATCTAAAAGCTTTGTGCGAAGAAGAGAAAGAAAATGCTTGAATACAAGTGTAAGCATTGATGCAAAGCATACAGTATTGTTAAATTTTATATCAAAGATTTCGATATCAAAGATTAATTTTAAGTTTTCTTACAAAGACTTATATTTTTTATATATAAAAATACAAATGTAATTACATAGTATTGTTAAGTTTCTCAGCAAAGATCTTTACTTTTTATAAAAAATAGTATTTTATAAATTTAACTCAATAGTATTATTCCATTTTATATCAAAGATTAGTGTTAAGTTTTTAAGCACAGATTTTTTATTTTTATAAAAAGAAGAGTCTATTCCACATGTTGAATATTATATGAAAATATGAAAATAATAATATTAACACTCTGTAACATAGTTTATTAGGTAGTTTATTGATAATTATAATAGTTACAAAATACAGGAATAAAATATACAACTTAGGAAGCTGTTACAAATTTTTTAATCAATCCTTACTTAATCTATTTCATCTTCTTGTATAATAGGTGGTTGTAAATTTACTAAAACACAAATTACGAATATGATGTCATCTATATACGGCATTTCAGACATGGAAAATTTGGAAGTTATAAGGAAAATTTTAATCCTTTGCATAATTCGTTCAATGTGAATTCTAATACTCGCAACTTTCTGAGTTTCATCTATATCTTCAGATGTAAAATGATCATTGCGAAGAAAAGGTGGCATTACTACTAATATTTCTTGTCCAGAGTTATCAATGGCTGTTTTTATTTCTGGAAACCCTTTATCGGCAAGCACTAAATCACCTGGTTCTAAGAGTTTCAAAAATCCACTTTGATTTGTAATCTGGGCATCAGTTGTTCGGCCTCCGAAAGCTTTAGAAACAAAAGAAATTAATCCGTTTGGAGTGCAACCAACTAGTATTTTAACAGTAAACCCATTTTTATAATGAGAATAAAAGAAAACGCGCTGTGGTACTTCCGGAGGTTGCTCGACAAGAAATTCAGTACAATCTATTATCACTCGACAATTCGGATAAGTTTTTTTGAAAATTTCAGGCATTGTAGATATAGTAGTTTGTTTTGAAGGCCACAATACAAAATTTTTGCAAGCTTGAGCTAAAAATTGTAAAACATGATAAAAATTCCGAGAAACTGTCGTCCTGTGAACACCAAACAAAACTCCTATTGCCGAAAAAGTAAGCCCCAGTCTCAATCTAACCAAAAACATAAAAAGTCGGTTTTTTTTGTCAACTTTAGATTTCTTGGTGTCTTCGAGTATTTTCAATAAAAGGTTAAACGTTTCAAAATTGACTCCGCTTAGATCAAGTAAGTCTTGATCTTTTTTTAAAGAATTGAATCCATGAAATCCGCCAGGACAGTTCCAAATTAGCTCTTCTTTCGTTTGCATCGTATCTGGTCCAACTTTTTTTTCACAATAATAGGTATCATTTCCACATGATTTATCAGCTACATTAATTTGAATAGGACGATATATTTCTTTGTCACAATTAAATTTGAAATTAGCTTGAGTTTCCGCTTCGCATGTATCTTCTTTTTTTACATTGCATATAAAAATATTAAATTCATGCGAATTATCGTCGAGAAAGTCAACTTGAATTTCTTGGTCCTTGAATTTTGGTTCTTCTTGTAAATGTTCAATGGATAACTCCATTGCCGACTGCAATTCTGTGGAACCTCGAGGCGTAATTTCTGGATTTTTCTCAACGCTAGGCAAAGTCAAATCAGAAAATCTGAATGACCTTTTCAGTGCTCGTTCAAACCTGAAAGTTAAATCGTTCATTACAGTAAGTAAAAGTTAAAATAAAATTTACACCAGTCGCAACATATTTTCTGCAAATGTAAGTATAAAATTAAAAAATAATACCTTTTTTGTTTACGCATCAAAGTTTGTTCATACTCAATTCCAGAGCATTCATTAGAAAAAATTGAGGGAACAAAATTCGGACTATGAGGATGATCGGATTTTTTATTTCCAATAAAATGTCTGCTACATAATCGAGATCGATTGTTAGGATGCCATAACGGTCCATTCAGGCTGAAAAATGTATAAAATATTTATATGTTATTAATTTTATTACAGTTATTAAATTTTAATATATCCTACTTATCAAATATGAATTAATAATTGTACTTACTTTTTTTTCCTCAACACTTTAATCCACTTTTCTAATTGCTCAATTCTGTTTTTATTTTTTGGAAACGAATAAAATGTGGTGCCAGGTGAATTCAGATTATTATTTTTACATCCAACAACGCAACAACGGTTATCTGGATTATTTAGACGTGCCATAGTTATACAATTTTAGGAGGTTATGTACGACAAATGTGCCTAAACGTTCGTAAGCAGTCCTTTTTTTAAATGAGCAAAACTGTACACATAAATTACCGAAATAAGTTGTTAATAACTTATTTGTTGTTAATATTATTGGCAACTGTTTTTTTATGATTTTACACAGTACAACAATTAAATAACAATATTTATTCAAAATAAAACACAGCTGTCAGTGGAACACAATATCAACATCAGGTTTACTAGTTCTTCACTTTGCCACTATTAACGCTGGTGTCGTGAATTGCCGAAGCTCCGCCTTTACGCACGTAGTCTATAGGTAACTTTTAGTAGTTCGGAGTGAAATATCGAGTTCCAAGGGCTCGAGTCCTGAACGGAGAATTCAGGGAAAAATTGAATTCTAAGGGAATTGTAAAAAGGACACCTGAACACAACGTGCTTAAAGGTATCATTTTCACACAGCTCACACTTACAGCAGATGTCATTTCTTTTGAATTTGACGAAGTTACTATTTAAAAAAAGAGTTTTTATACACATTATCTTGAGTGAATAACCGGCATTCTCAAAATGTTCCACGGTTGAGCTCCTCACGCCCAAGTCTTTCAATTTAGCAAAACAGATTTTAGGGTATCTTGTATCACTCATTTTCACTAATATGTTGATTCAATACAGAATTTGTTTTAACATTAATAATTTGATAAATACAATGCCCAGTTCTAAGCAAATTGCGTAGTTAGAGGTGTTTTTCGGCAGTAACAATATTCTTTTAAAGAATAGTAAGTATGTTTGACTTGCTTGAGAAAGTAAGTCAAGAAACCCCAAGCCCTATACGAGTGCGCTGCATAAAAGTACACTAGTATCTAAGTTTTCATGCATTTTCATTACCATTGACCAAAAAAACGCTTCATATCGAAAATCAAACTTATAGTAGACCCAATACCAATGTTAATTTTATCAACTGTCAGTTTTGCATTTTTTTAAAAACAACAAGTGCCCGATCTATATCTCTTTATAACAACATTTACAGTTGATTTTGCAATGTTTAATTTATTTTATATATGGGGCCTTCTGCGTCAAGCGAGACACCTCTGTTTTGCAATGACATTTTAAAACGTTAATATTAATATGTATGTATTATCGAATAAGGGTTTATTATACGTGAATCGAAAAAAATTTTCACGTAGATTAAGATTATTTAACTAATTTGTTAAATTAACTAAGAAAATATAACGATAAATGTAAAAATAAAAAATAACAAGATTTTTTTTATAGTTATTATTTGTTTTGTCTGTTCTACATCGCCGGCAATCCATGTTGTAACTTTTTTCTTTTATTTTTGTAATCAATTCGAAACTTTCGTATAAGCCTGTTCAGGCCATTAACACAATAAATAAATGAAAACCCTGTCCGGCGGGCAAGAATATACAAAAAGCGCAACGGAAAAATTGCCATTAAATAGTGCAAGACGAAGATTTGCGCATATTTTAAAACATCCTTTGTGTAATTCGCGTTGCTATTTAAGTAGACCTTGGTGTTATAAATTACTTTAAGAACAAATAATTCAATGATTAATAAAACATGCAAAATGTGGATTTATTCGGATTTCTGTTAATAACATCTGCGAGGACAATGAAATTCTTCTAACGGCCTGATGCTGATCAGAATTCTGATTCTTCTAAACCTTTAACCTATGTGTAAGCAAATATTATCACTAAAGAAAGATGATAAATTAAAAAATTTATAAACCAAAAAGATGGTTTTTAAATACATAAATAAATAGTCAGTATAATTTAAAAAAAAATTTCATTAAAAATTGCCACAATTACGTTATTCTATAAATTTATAAAATTAACTGTCAAATTTGAAAGTTTTCATGATGTCATCACGTCGGGGTCACCATGGACGGACGCGCTTTCCCGCGCGGTAATTGGACAATATTACGCTGGCTCTCGATGAGTTGCCCACTATTTCCGCCGCACGAGCGCGTTCACGCCTCGCTTATGTTCAACCTCTCTGGGTTGAATGTCGAGACCTGCACCAACGCCTGCTGGATGAAGCTTCCGATTCTGACCGGGAAGTTCTTCCCTACTTCGTGGAACGCCAGTTTGCTACCCGGGAAAGTCAATATCTGGAGCTTCTGGACCGCTTGTATGAAGCCGTGGAGGCTGCACCCCTGCTGACATCTTCTGGATCTGCCGTCACCGCTGCCGCTGCAGGACCTGGAATCGCTCGCACTTTAACTCGTATGCCTCACATCGAGTTACCCAGGTTTGCCGGGTCCTATCGTGACTGGACCACTTTTCATGATTACTTTTCGTCTTTATTTCTTAATGATACGTCGTTTGACGATTTACAGCGACTGCACTATTTGAAATTATGCCTCGACGGTGACGCGACCGCGCTTCTCAAAAACATTCCCGTTACCGCTGCGAACTTTACTACCGCTTGGGAATTGTCGAAAGCTCGGTTTGCGAGTCAACGCACGCTTGTCATTCAAAGCTTTTTGCCATTCCCGCTTTGAAATCCGAATCCGCCGCCGGTCTTCGGACATTGTCTCATGGCGCTCATGAAGTGGTGCAGTCGCTCAAGAACCTCGGTCGGCCGCTCGCTGAACCCGCTGATATGTTAGTATATTTTCTTATTTCGCGTTTAGACAGTCACACTCGCAAGGCGTGGGAATTATCTCTCGGAATCGGTCAAGACTTCTCGACGTATTCCGCTCTGACCGACTTCCTAGAGGCGCGAATCCACGCGTTGGAGGCAATGCCAGCTCATGCGGTGAGCCCGGCTGTCTCCTTTCGACCGTCTCCCTCGTCAACCTCGCGCTCGGGGGTGCACTCGGTTCACTTGCACCACGGAAGTGTGACTGTCCGGAGTTGTCCGTTATGCCAAGAGGCACACTTCATCTATGTATGTCAACGGTTTGCTCAGATGTCGCTCGAAGGGCGACACGCCACAGTCAAACGCAAAGGACTGTGTCATAATTGCCTCGCGCCTAAACACCAAGTCAAGAATTGCAACAGTCAAATTAATTGCAAACATTGTAATTTACGACATCATTCGCTGTTGCATAAATCATCGACAGCCGTCTCTTCAACCGCGGCTACTGTCTCCTCGCCACCTGTTCTGGTGAACCCCTTTCCCGACTCCGAGCAAAATGTCTCCACGCATTTGCAATGAATGTTCAACCGGTTGGAGTCATTTTGGCCACCGCTGGCATTTGCGTCGCTAGCGGTACGCATCGACTCGTCAATCGCGCCCTCCTGGACCAAGGCTCCACGCATTCGTTTGTGACATGTCCGCTGGAAAGACGGGACACGCGGTCCGGCTCTCTATTTCGCCGCTTGATAAGCCCCACCCTGCATTGTCCCTAAACGCTCTGGTTTTGCCCGCGCTAACCTCTTATACCCCGCAAGTCGTGAATTCCCATCTGGATTGGCCCCATATACGCAGCCTCTCTCTCGCCGATCCGGACCCGAATTCTTCGGCCCCGATTGATGTACTCCTGCGTGCAGATATCTACGGATATTTGTTAAAGGAAGGGGTGCGCTCGGGCGCTCCGGATCAACCGATCGCGCAGAACACCATCTTCGGGTGGATTCTGTCCGGAGGGACTCGCATCAACCCCACACGCGGTTTGGAATCCGGGCACGTTCACCTGGTGGAGGTTAAACTAATCTGGACCAAGCTCTGCGACGGTTTTGGGATTACGAGGAAGTGATCCGCCTTCCGGTCCTGTCCGAAGCCGATCGAGAATGTGAACAACATTTTAGAGACACTCACTCACGACAGGAGGATGGTCGGTACATCGTTCGGTTGCCCTTCAATCAGCCACGACCATTGCCCCTCGGACACTCCCGCTTCCGCGCTGACAAGCTCCTGCAAACTCTAGAGCGCCGCTTCACGAAACACACCGAGGAATCGCCGTTGTA
>JABFPM010005011.1:0-11837 GCA_022817325.1 Idris sp. 1 HC-2018 | reverse complement strand
CCGAAAAAGTCTATAATTTTTCAAACTGCAAACAGTTTTTTCAAATTTCAAAATTTCAAAATTTTACAAAAAAAAACTGAAACATTTATAAACAATGTATATAAAGTTTGAACAAACTATATGTAAATGTTTGCTAAAATGTTGTGCAAATATCGGACTTAGAATTGTGCAAACTTTGAGCATACATTATGCAAACTTTGTGCAAACATTTCAGCAAATTTTATGCAAACATTATGCAAACTTGGTTTTTGGGAATGATATACAGTTTTGTACAAAGATTTTATATTTTGCGTGTCAGTTTGTAAATTTATAGTATTTTTAGTGCTTTGAATAAATAAACTTTCGATTGTTTTTCTTTTACGAGTATTTCTCTCAATATCTAAGATTTAAAAATTCAACCAATTAAAATTATGCTCATTATTATTTGTAATAATATATGTTGAGGGATATCATTATGACACTTGCTTTTTTGAACGACGCTAACTTTGTGTTCTTGGATTTTTGTTTTAACAAATCTTTTAGTGTGGTCAATATGTGTTTTATCACAATTATTACAATCTATTTTATAAACATTATGCATCTGGCAATTCTTATTTAGTTTATTCTTACCTTTGGTAATTATATCGTACATTTTTTAGTTTCTGTTGTTATTACGTTAACGTTGATCAAATAATTTTATAATTTGTGACATTTTAATTTTGATCTTTTTAAAAATAGAAAAAAATATTTCTCTCAAAAAAAGTTTTTGAATATATTAATTTTAATTCAGCATTAACTATTTTATCTAGATGTTAAATTAGTCAAAGTACTCCTTTAACAGGAAGCTTTAAGTCAAATATTTCTTTAATTCAAAGTAAAATATGAGAAAGGGCTTTAAACAACACTATGAAATTAATTTCTGATTAAATAACATCAATTATTCAAACGAAAATGATTAATAATACATAAACGTGAACTTGTCAATGAAGCTTTTAATTAAATATTTTACGATCCACTCTCTCTCTCTCTCTCTCTGTATAACAACTCTTCTCCAAATGTATTCTACAAAATTACGTCAAGTCTTTATAATTCACGGATATGCACTTCATTTGACAACGTGTTCCAGTGTTTTATTTCAAGAGTCTAATTTTTGCTACAGTTACTATGTAGCAGACGTCGAGTGGCTCTTTTTTTTACTAACACTTTTTTCAGCCAATATTCATTGACCTAATTTTCAATTATTAAATTTTCGTCTGACACTTGAGTTGTTTTTAAAAAAATAAACCTTATTTAGTGTTCGCAATAAATGTCACAATTGCAGTCATGTAAATTTACTTTCCTTTTTGTAGGTTCATTTTTCTCTACAGTTAATAATAAAATGGCCCAATTTTTCTGCGGTCGGATTTATGAGAGAAAAAAAAGATTACTGTAAAAATTGCTAAGAATTCATGACTTGATGCATGGATTAGCTTTCTTTTTTTAATTTGTCTAATATATATATTCTCATTCATGAACGCTCTATTATCGTGACTCCTGATTCAGTGTGATCCAAAGTGCGAAATTGTGTACTCGAGACGTAAGTGAGGCGGTCTACATTTGTCTGTTGTCAGTGAACCCAGAGATACGAAAGCATTCGAACGTTTTGATCATAAGTTTTGTTCAAGATCTCGACGTTTATTCCGACAATTTGACACATAGTTTTAGAAAGCTGAATGCCAGGTAAATTGCAAACTTATTTGAAATATGTTGTTTCAATTAAACTTTGTATTGCAAATGAATGTTGGGAACAAAAAACATTAATCATTGTAATTAAACGTTAATTTAACGAAAGCTTTTAAATTTAATAAAAAATTTAATATTTTTAAAAAATCTTTATCTATTTTTACAGCAAGATATGAATATATGAAACAAAAGTGCAGAGTGAATGACACATGAGCTTAATGGAAATATTTTACAGACCATTTTTCTTAGTGTATATGATTTTTTTTCGTTTATGGTGATTGATTTTTTATGTTATGGAACATAAAATAACCTTTCTTCGGGAGGAAATTTGTTCTAAAAATGCATTTTTCTGTTAGATAAAAATAATAATTGAATAACATTAATATAACAATGATGAACTTAAAAAAAATTAAAAAAGATTAGAAGTGTTTTTTTTATTTTTATTATAATTAGAAAACTGATGTTTAAGAAAAATCTCAGAAGAATTATAAGTATTCGATGCAGGATTTGATTGGCCAAGTGGATTGGTCGCAGCGATGTCAGACTGCTGCATTTTATCGGACATTTCTGGGCCGGACTCTGGAGACCTGTAAATCTTGCTTCGTCTACCAAATTGGATCGACGCTGCCTTCGAACTGTCATAGTGTTTCCCCCTTTTACCAATCTTATCAATCTTCGGTGTTGTACTATTTTCGGGAACGTGCCGCGAACATAAAAAGTTTGAGCACACCTCAATTCAAAATAAAATCTTAAGAAAAAGATTGCAGCAAAACAATGGCTCGTGAAAATACAAATAAGTGGATCGCTTAATGAAAGTGGTTTTCCCATATTTGCAGTTTGCACTCAGACAAAAAATCGGTAACCTTTACTATAAAATTTTAGTTGGTTTTTTGGTTAACTTATCTCTAACTGAGTAATATCAATTCAGAAATGTAGTAAACTTAACCATACGTGACAGTTATTGTATTTGATATTTTAAATTATATGATTGTTTTGATTAATTTTAAAGAGAGAGAGAGAGAGACAGAATTTCCTTTCGACATCACCTTAATTTAACAACGCGATTTTTTCTGAGTGTGATTGATTTGCAAACTTTTAAATTTAGATAAATAAAACTTAACGAGAAAAAGTTTTTTTGATAAAACTAAATTTTTGTTATTTAAAATATTTAGTATGTATTAGTTAAATTAAGTTGAAAATTATGTAATTTATTTTGATATTTAAGTTGCACCTATTTGTATCATGCAAAGGGTCAAACATGTAAGTATGATTTTACATTTAAGTGGAGTCCGTTGTTTATGCACTATATAAGCCGTGTTTACACTATAAATGTTGTGCTTATAAAGGACTTCCTAAACTTGAAATAGCTCTTATGGTAAATTAAATGTAATAATCTAAAAGAAATATGTTTTTTATAAATAAAAAAATATAATAAATTATTATGAACTGGTATGTTCCTTAAGTATGCTCAGAATCACTTTAAAATCACTGACAAACGTGTAAGTTCTCATAGCCGTAATTTATTGCGGCCTGTGAAATGGGGGTTTGTGAAATGCAATTAATAAAGGTCCATTGAGCTGAGAGATATTAAATATCACTGTCTTCGTATTATGATGGTGTGCTCGATAAACGATAGGCAGTTTTCATAACCGTTCACTTGATTGCTTTTAAAGCGCTGCAATAAATGCATTTTTTGAAGCTCACTCGAGGCACTCTTGATGACGGATTGAGAAATTTGACCACAGATCAATTCAAATATGTCGATCTGCGGCTTCACCAGGTTGAATTTTGTTTGTTATGTGGGCTGACTCATAGTTATTATATCCGAAAGATGAATCGAGTGATTCTGATGGAATCTTTTTTTGAATGCATATTTAATAAATATCTGTAGAGTTGATTGATTTGAAAAATTTAAAGTAAAAATAAAATTTCATCCTACATTATTTAATTGTTTAGTATTTCAGAAAGCTTTATAAAGTAGAGAATATATGAAAACTTCTTTGTATAAACATTATTCCTTTGAAGTATTTTTTATTAATATGTTTTTTTAAAACAAAATTATAATTATAGAGAGTAAATTCAATTAGTGAGTTTTGAATTTTTCTTCAGTTTTCAATACTTTTCATGTAGGGAGTGATTTAAAGAGTAAGTGGGTTTAATATTTATTTTTACGTTATTTAAACTTTTAAAATTGTGATATTTTTATAAAATGAATTTTATAAAGAAGTAATTTGAAATTTACTTAAAATCAACACTTTGTATTTGATTAGTCAATAAAGTGCGATTTATATTTTCTAACAGACTTATTTGACGTAACAACGAATGAAGGGTCATGCTAAGAATTATGAGGCGTATCGTGGCTCGAGTATTTCTTGATTTAATTACCTGCTCTATAATTCAACCAGCACGATTTAACACGTCGACGAAAGATACCAAAAAGCTCATCCTCTTATTTTGCAATTTGTTATTAGTTCCTTCAATGAACAATACGTAACATAAAATTATGGCCGCTGTAGTCCTGTTTTTTTCATTATTATATAATATGAAAAAGATTTTCACCAAGTATTTTAATTTTGTTTGCATTAATTTTTTAAGCAGACACACGTTTTCTAAGAGTAATTATTGAAATAACTATAACCGCTTCAGGGCAATCCTTTGCGAACATCAAACATGTTGGTTAATTTATTGCATTTGGTCATTGCGAAAATCGCGTTGCAAATATTTGCCACGACGAATAAACTTTACAAACAAATAAAATTACGCTCGAAGTGTATGTTATAAATTTTAGCATAGAGAACGTCAAGTTGAATGAAATTACTTTACACAAGCCTTTTAACTGGGCAAAAACATTATGGAGCGCTCGAAAAACAGTAGTATTGTAACTTTCTTTAATCCCCGACGTTTTTGTCTCATCTTTTACGACATGCAATGCACGATGACTTTTTTTCAAAAAAGTTGGGGCAGTTGTCACAATTATGATGCGCGACTTAGCTAACAAACGTTGCATTTTTTTTGCGCAGATTATCTTATCGAATATTGCACTCTGTTCAATGAAATACTCTAATAAATAAAGCTTAAAGAAGTTTCAGTCTATTATGTTTACTTTTTCTTTCATGTTTATGATCTTTTAAAATGGAGTATATTGCGTAAAATATTATTATTCTTGTTTAAATAAGTTGTAAGTCTCTTAATAATTTATACAGCTCATTTTATTTTTTATTAAAATTATTTATTTCATTTTTAAATAAAAGTATTTGTTTTATTTCTCAAGTTAAATTAAATTAAAATTATAGATTATTGTATTATGTTTTTAGATTTTATGTAAAAAGATTCTTTTTATAATTATTATTTTGAATTTTTTTCTTTTGGAATAATCATTTTGCTCTGCGTGTTTTTCTTGTCAATTATTATTTTTCATTTTTGGCATTTTATTTTTTTATTTTTTTGCATTAACTTTTTATATTTATAATTAGATAATTATGCAACTTATTAATGAGAAATTTAAAATAAGCATATTAATTATAAAGTCAAACTTATATTTTGTCCCGAATAAGACTTTTTCATTTTTGTTTTAAATTGGTTTATTTAAGTTTATAACATGAATTGTTACATTTATAAATATCAAATATATTTGCTTTTGTAAACTATGCAAATGAACAAAAAAATTCAAACATTTTAATGAGGCAATAAAGAAATAACAGACGAAAATATGATTATTATTCTAATTAGGGTTTTTGCTGAATAAAAAACGCAATAACGTATTTGCACTGCACAGATGTCCAGGTTTCGTAAAATAAATTCTTTATTCGTATCTCGTATGTTCTATTTTATTTTCGACTTTCGTTTCAGCAAATTCTTGGTTCGCCTTTTGTTTTGTACTATCAGCGTGTTGCAATCATTTGAAATTCGGAATCGATGTAAAATGCACAATGACATGGGTGATAGAAGAGATCACTATAAATTATTTCATACAATCATCAATGTTATTAGATTTTTGAATTTTTTGTTGTTTTAGTTTATGTTTTATTCTTGTGAAAAAAGAAGCTTTTCTTAGAGTAAAGAGCAAAATGTCATATTGAGGACAAAATCAATTTGGATAAAATATAGATATCAAAGGTTGTCAAATAGATATACTTCTGGAAAGTATCACATGATTTTGTTAGCATAAATTGCAAAAAGAAAAATCAACGATGATATTTTCATATAATAGTTTACATTGATTTGTTGCAAAATATATTTTATATTGAAGAATTGAGTACATCTTAAATATTTGTAAATATTGAAAATTTGTATTGAAAATTTATTTTATTTTTATTTGAGATTTAAATATTCTACTTTAATTAAAACTGTTCTTAAATACTTTATGAGAATTTTAATGCAGTTCTTAATTGTTTTTAAATTAAACAAAGATAAATCAAATTTTTTAAAATTTTAAACAAATTTGTAAATATAATAATAATAATAAATATGAAACAGCTATCTATGAAAGTTCAATTTATTTTCCAAATAGGTTCATTTCATTAACTCTTTACTTTAAAAGCAAAAAAAGCAGAAAACGGCGGGAGATAAATTTGTGGGTGATTTGTAGCTGCGAACCATTCTATAGGTAAAAATTACGTAACTTCGAACAGAAAACGTATAGGAAACTTTATTGTAAAAGACTCGACGGAAAATCTGCAGTAAAAGTTATCAAAAAATTAGTTATAATTGGTGATTAATGTTTAAAAAATAACGAGCTTTATTTTATAGTTTTCAATGGTATAATTTATTAAAATATTTTTGTATACAAAAATACAGATGATTAAAAATAAATTGGCTTTTATAAGCTCTTATCAAAAACGTTTTCCAAAACATAAAAAAATAATTCAACTGAAATTATCTTTCACAGAATGTTCGTGATATTTAAAATCATTTCATTAAAAAGCTTTGGCCAAGTGCACCTACCCCGCCCCCCTATTTTTGTTATTATATAATACAATATTTTTTATTGAATTCAAAATAACAAACGGAAATCATTCGTCTCACCTGATGTAAACCTGATGTTATCATTTTGATAAAATTTAAATTTAAAACTTAAATTTGTTTAAATTTAATTATATCACTAAATACAAAAAGCTTCACAAGGTTCAAAATAATTTTTTTTCTTACATTATTTATGATATCAAAACGAAAACCAAGTACAGTTCTAATGATACAAATATTTGATTTTATATTAAAAAAGAACGAAGTTAACTTTTTTTCTGTTGTATCTAAAAAATAAAAATAAAATACACTCGATTTAACATTTATATATGATTCCATTATATAAACTAAAAAATATCAAAATATGCAAAAATTTAAAAATTATTATGTCACGTTGACTTCATATTTACTGCATACTTTTACTCATTTATTTATTCAGAATTATTTTTCATATAGGAGTTAAATTATCTGAAATTTCAGACCGCCAAATATCCAAACACAACTCTCAATTTTTGATCGTTTCATTCATTTTTCATCTCATCAACGTAGAAGACTTAAAAAATAAAACTTATGTTGTATACTACTACAACTTATTTACACAATTGATTATAATAAAATTTTAACTAGTATTGAATGTATTATCGGGAATTTATTTATCATGAATATTATAAGAAGAATATTTTTAGATTTTACATCTTTGTGATGTTTTTGAGTTAGACCGTATTACATTTTTCACAGATTTAATGTGATACCTATCATTACAAACATACTTTGTAAACATTTGGATATCATAAACAATTTTGGAAAGATGGTTTTAGTTTTAATGTATTTTATTTGTATTTTTTAGATACAACAGAAAAAAAGTTAACTTCGTACTTGTATGGAATTAGAAATAAAAATTGTATGTTCTTTTTTAATATAAAACCAAATATTTTTATCATTAGAACTGTAATTGGTATTCGTTTTGATATTTAGGGATATACTTAAATTTTATTAAAATGATAACATTAGGTTTGTTAAACGAATGATTTCCGTGTATTATTTTGAATTCAATTAGCGGGTGACGGGGGTAGGTGTACTTGGCCAAAGCTTTTCAATGAAATGATTTTAAATATTACGAACATTCTGTGAAAGATAATTTCAGTTTAATTATTTTTTTATGTTTTGGAAAAAGTTGTTGATAAGAACTGATAAAAGCCAATTTATTTTGAATCATCTGCATGATTAAATTTTACATTTAGAAAAAATGTTTGTTAGTAGTTTTTTCATTTTTCAATATGCTAAGAAACATTCAAGAGATTAAAAAACTACATACACTTATCGATGTAAAATAAGTTTAGCACTGTAAAATAATAATTGAAGTTGAATGTGTTTGTTTAAAAACTGTTGTTTTAATTGGATTTTTTGTAATCGAAAAATAAGTTTTATGTTTCTAAATGTATTTATACCGCTAAATTTAAACATTTTTAAATCTCAACTCAAAACTTAGGAATTTAAATAAAAAAATTTTTTATACACAAAACACTTCAATTAAACAACAAAATTTCTTAAAGATTAGCTTTTTTTATTCTCTAACTAAACTACAACGTTCAGGTTTGTCGGCTTGTGCGGAATAAAAAACGACACATCTCAATAATTCAACTTTTAATGATATAATTACTAATAAAAACGCCAGAAATTTTACAATAATGCAATCAGCAAACAACTGTCATCAAATGATTTTTTCAAAAGCTGCATTAATACTCTTAGACATTCTTCTAATAGAAATTCAAATTTCATGTTTTGATATCCTTTTATTTTAGTACAGTTTCAGACAATATTGGGAATTTATGTCGACTGAAAAATAAAAACATTATAATGATTTCACATTTGATAACAAAAGTACTTACCAAACTGCAGCATATGGCAAACAAATATAATCAATTAACAAAATAAAATGTCCACCAAAACTTTTGACAGTGCATTGAACAGGCAATTGATATTATACAATTATTTTTGCACGAATTTAAATATTATAATCTTTACCTTTTGTTAATCAATTTTTATTTTACAAATTATAAAAATTAATAAAGTTAGAGAAGATATTTGTTTACATCTGTCAAAATACATTTGCATTGAAAATAGTTACAAGATATCAAAAGAAAATCAATAAATCAATTTTTTGGAATAGTTTCAAAATCTTGTTTATTGATTTTGACCACTAATAATTAATTTAAGTTTGAGTGCAATTTGACAGATGTAAACAAATATTTTTTAACTTCATTAATTCATAGTATGTTTTTGTACAATAAAAGTGCTTCAAAAAAATTCAAAAAAGTTGTAGTTTAGTTAGAGAATAAAAAAATCTAATCTTTAAGAAATTTTGTTGTTTAATTGAAGTGTTATTGTATATTTAAAAATGATACATAAAATAATATCCGAAAAAGTCTATAATTTTTTAAACATTTTAAAGTTTGTATAATTTTTTAAACTGCAAACAGTTTTTTCAAATTTCAAAATTTCAAAATTTTACAAAAAAAAAACTAAAACATTTATAAACAATGTATATAAAGTTTGAACAAACTATATGTAAATGTTTGCTAAAATGTTGTGCAAATTTTTTGCAAACTGTTTGCATAAAGTTTGCGAATTAGTTGGTTATTGGGGAAAAGTAAAAAAGTCAAATTTCGAAAAACACAAATTTAATTTTCTAAACTTTAATGAATTGAAATAAAATTATTTAACATTGAAAAAAATAAAAGTTCAAAAATTTAATGTGAATATTTGAAACTTGAAAATTATTTATTTAAAAAGTACAATTTTTAAAATTGAGGAAATAATACAGAAAAATTTAAATTTACAACTCTAAAAACAACATTTGCAAAAAAAATATGATTAATTTCAAACTCATACATATAATAGAAATGTAATTAGTTAAAGAACTAAAATGATAAAAAATTGACCCTTAATATCAACTGTATCATAACATTTTTTCATTTTGATATGAATAGTTTTAAATCTATTTTAATGTTCATTTACTTTAATACATTTACTGGTGTATAGTAAACGAATTCAATCTTTAATTATTCAAGTTTTTTAAATGCACCAGTTTTGGTAAGAGTTAATACAATATTTAATAATAAAAATAAATGTTGGCATTAACACTAGAATGCTGGAAGCGAAACATCTTTCGCTTTTGACAATTAAAAATAATCTTCTAAAACAAATAATTTTCAATGAAACTTTATAAAAATATATTATGGCTTTTATTTATTTATGATAATAATAGTTTTCGTATTATTCGAATTTACTTTTTTTAATTTTTCTACAATTATCTCATTGTTAACTTTAAAAGATCAAGTCGACAGATCTTTCGCATCTTTGTCTTTATGCAAACTTGAAATGCTTAACAACAACTTTATTTAATTAATTTTTATCTCTATTTAAATTTCTATTATATGTGTGAGTTTGAAATTAATCATCGTTTTTTTTGCAAATATTGTTTTTGGAATTTTAAATTTATTTAAATTTCTTGCATTATTTCCTCAATTTAATGAATTGTACTTTTAAATAAGTTTTTCAAGTTTCAAATATGTATTTTTGAAATATAAATGTTAGAAATTTAATTTTTTCAATTTAAAATAATTTTTTTCAATTCATTAAAGTTTGTAAAATTAATCTTTCCAATGATACAATATCAGCTTTTTTAAACTTATCTCTGCACAAAAACAAATACATTGTTTAGTGATCAAAATAAGATCACTTAAATTCAAATTAGCAAGTGTGAATAAAATGCGATTGGTAAATATATCTAAATGTATGCATTTTTAATAAAGTAGTACTACAATCTGTACGCCTCTTATAAAATACGTAAATTGGATTTGTCTTTTTTGTTATAAACAGAAAATAAGTTAGATTTATAGTTGTATGAATATAAGCAGTTTATAAAGGATGATTTTTTTAATTTATTATTAAAAACTTATGTTTTAATCATTACAAATATACTTGGCACTCCTCTTGATATCATTAACAAGGCAAGAAAGGAAATTTTAATTTAAACCTTTTGAAGTTTTTTGTAATATAATTGTGTTGCAACATATTCGATAATCATAAAATATATTGTATGTATTTATTACTTATAAAAAGCATTTAAAACATAATTATAAAACAAAAGACCGAAATTTGTTTATAGACTAAAGGTATTTCAGGGTAAACAAAAATAATAACATTATTTTATTGTCAACACACAATAAGAAAATGTTTTTATTAAGATCAAAAATAAAATTAAAAAAATAATAATAATTACTCAATATATCTAGATTGACACCATTTCGATTATTTTAACACCGGCTATTTGTTCTAACTAAAGATTTTTATTTCTTATTAAAAATGTGATGAATTCACAAAATTCGCGCAAGAATTTATTTAATCACAAATGATTAGAATTCGCGTTGAAATTATAATAATACATTTTACAAAATTTCGTTTCGAATCAAAATACATTTCCAAACTCACGGCTCGCCTCGATAAGTGAGCGTGAAAACAAGAAATAAACAAAAATCAATTTTACTTCTTTTAACGCGTGGAATAATATATCCCTGATAACACAACTACGCTCAAACGGTTTGATCAAAACGTGCTCAATGCAGAGTTCGCTTTGTGCAAACCTTGTTTGGAAAACCCAATAATTTTATGTTTAACTTTTATTCACAATAAAATTTTAAGCAAATAAGTTTAATCAATCATAATATTTAAGACTGTTATTAATTGAAATAGTTTTAAATATTATTTGTTTAAATTATTTATAAATTGAAACGAGTAAATAAAAAATAATGATAAAAATATTAAAAGTAGTTTTATAAATGTTTGTTTAGTTTTCTATAATTATATTTATTATTATTATTATATATATATATATCTATTATAATATATATACAATTATATATAAATAAATAAATATAGTTCAATACAAATAAAAGGTTTGTATACAATTTGCGTAAAGACGCGGACGCAGGACTGCACAATCTTTGTGCAAAGGATCTGTGCAAATTTTGATAAAACTTATATTAAACTGTGTTATTAGGGATATTGTGTAAAGAAATGAGAAAATTTGCTAGGGTCACGGTTCCGTGCTCACGCGTTCGGCTTTCTGACGCTAGTCAGAATGACAAAAAAACATAAATAAAAACTAAATG
>JABFPM010005010.1:0-11838 GCA_022817325.1 Idris sp. 1 HC-2018 | reverse complement strand
GAATATAAACAAAGTTTATTAACTTTGTTACGTTTCGGATTGAACATCAATCCCTCATCAAAGAATTTTGTACATGACTAAAATACTTAACTTAATCAACACCAAGTATAATACGTCGTAGTACAGTAAGGAAGTTGTTACGTTATTAATTTTGATTAAATACGTCATAATTATAATTGAAACTAGATTAAGAAAAAAACAGTAACACCATTGAATATATAAATTATACAAATGAAAATGATTGTGAGAAAACAATACAATCACTGCCATCCAATCAGAATTTTGTAGAACTAGAGAAATTAGATTAAATTATGAAAAATAACGCTCAAATTACCAACATCAGAACATTCGTTAACAGACTTACAATTTTTGTTGATAAATAGCATTTCCTTAGTTACTTTTTTTTGAAGTTCTTTTGATTAGCTGGTATTTTTATTTTTTCCAAATGGAAACAGTGCAAATTGTCAACTTGATGTTTTGTTAGGGTAGTATAACTTTTTAGCTCTTTTTTATAATCATTCTTGTGTTTATAAATTCGTTTTTTTAGATATCTTTTCGTTTGTCCGATATAAACTTGGTTGTAGTCCTTACACGAAATTTCATAAACCACATTCGACTTGAGTTCTATATTATCTTTATATTTTAACTTATTAAAATAAAAATTGGTTTTATTACGATTACTAAAAACTGTATCTAATTCATATTTTTGTGATACATGATTTATTGCGATTCTTGGTGGTGTGAAAAGAAATTAAGTACCCTGCCAGACCATGTTGGTTTTCAATACCAATTCGTGATTATTTTACCATTATCAATTTTTATTTTTCTGTCCACGAAACTAATTCCTGTGACATCTTATGTTTCAATAATAAATTTCATTTTACTATGAACATTATTGAAATTTTTCAACATGGAATTAAAAATTAAACATGTATTCGATTTCGAAAATATAAAAATACCAGCTAATCAAAAAAACTTCAAAAAAAGAGTAACTAAGGAAATGCTATTTATCAACAAAATTTGTAAGTCTGTTAACGAATGTTCTGATGTTGGTAATTTAAGCGTTATTTTTCATAATTTAATCTAATTTCTCTAGTTCTACAAAATTCTGATTGGATGGCATTGATTGTATTGTTTTCTCACAATCATTTTCATTAGTATAATTTATATATTCAATGGTATTACTGTTTTTTTCTTAATCTAGTTTCAATTATAATTATGACGTACTTAATCAAAATTAATAACGTAACAACTTCCTTACTGTACTACGACGTATTCTACTTGGTATTGATTAAGTTAAGTATTTTAGTAATGTAAAAAATTCTTTGATAAGGGATTGATGTTCAATCCGAAACGTAAGAAAGTTAATAAACTTTGTTTATATTCACATGAGATTACTATAATTCTATTTCAGTTTTCTCCCATCCCTAATGGCCTTAAATTTGAATTTGTTGAATTATATAACTACAATTTTAAAACGTTTAATTTAAAACTTAAACTGATATTAAAAAACAAACAAACAAACAAATAGATGGTTTTTCTTCATCAATTTCTGAAAGTTAAAAGTTTTTACTGATTTTGAATACTAAAATTTAGAAATAATTTAAAAAATGTTGGCAGTTTGGTTAATAACTATTATTGACTTTAAGAAATAATACAATTTAAGAATTTTCAACAGATTAAACTTTAAATTGACGTAATTACCGTCACAGTTGATTCAATTCAACGACTAACAACTTATTTGTCTGCATTCTGTATATATTTTATTGGCAAAGTGTGTGAGTGGATTTAGACTGATAGTACCTCAGTTGCTTTTGTAGTCGAATAATTGTGCATTCAACGATGCGAATCCTTTAAAGCAATCGAAATCCATGCGGTAAATCTTGACATGCTATTTTCATTTCTTACGACATCAGCATGGTGTTTACTTCTTTTTTTTATACCGATAATCCTTTTGTTAACAAAAAGTGACGCTAAGAACTTTCTAAATTTTATTAGTTATATAATTAACGAAATTTTGATAAATCTTTCAAATTGAATGAGTGTTCTATTTAATGAAAAATAAAAAGTTAATTAATTTGTTAAAATTTAAACCCACCATATTTGACTAGTTTAAAAAAATGAGCAAACAATTTTAAAATAATTAAGCTAAACTAAATTATAATGACAAAAACTTGTACAATTTCTATGCACGTAAAACTTGTAAAAAACAGTAAAAGCCATTATTACAATGATTAAACTAGTTAAAAAAAGATGTTTTTACAGCAAAATGTCTTCTGTTTTAGACAAATGAAAGCTGTATGCAAAGTTATAGCCAAATCAGAGAATCCGAAATTGTACTGAGTCATTTGGAGTAGAATTACCCAATTAGAATTTTATTTTAACAACGGTATATATTACAAAAACGTTCCATTACTATATTTAATGGATAAAGAAATAGAAAAACGAGTCATTTTGACTAATGAACAAGTAGTAAAATAAATTTCTACAGTTTCAAGAAATAAAAACCTCAGTATCTACAATGTTTAGACCGTTTCATTAACCAACAGGTCCTGAACATATTTAATTAACTCACCCTAAATGTTCTATTAAGTAAAAGCGTTGTCATAATACCCCTTTTAAGTATGTGAACAATCAATGTTTACTACCAAAAAAAATTTTTTTCACAAATTAACTTCCTGTCAACTTCAACTGAATAACGCAAGAAAAAGTCTTGATGTTAAATACAATAAATTCAATAAATCTCACGATTTTCTTTTTTTTTTTCTTCTTCCTCCTTAATAAATGGATTATTAAGTAAATTTTCAATTAATAGAGCTAACTTTTTTCTCAATTTAAAGAAATTTTATTTTCTTCCGTAACATCTAATGAATTACATAAGACACTATCAATTTTTCTTGCACTTATAAGTGCATAACGTAACATCGTAAAAAATACGAGCAATCACGTGAGGTAATGCTTTCGTTATTATATCACTAATTTTGTGTGCCGATAAGAGTGTTAAAATGTAAAATAATTAGATTATGCCAATAAAATAAAAGTATGCCGACTCTCAAAGAAGCTGCGGAAGGAAGCAACGTTTGATTTCATTGCGCAATCGCTAAATCGTTTTTCTGCGATGGTTACCTTACGAATGGGTCACATAAAAATTTCATGACCCATCCGTGAAAGTCGATAATACGAGCTCAGCATTACCACTTACAATTCTCCAAAGGATTTATCTTCTCTTTCGCATTGCTAATTTATTTGGACACGCAGTAAATGCAGCTTAATATGTTATCGATATTTTCATTACTGTTATCATCAATTTTGTAATCCTATAATTTAAAGAGGATTCTGCTACACAAAAATTAACGTTTTTACTTATAGCTAAAAAACAATACTTGAACATTTAAATGCATACATCTGGATACTGTAATTAAGAAAAAAATGTTAGAAAGTATGCCGATTTTCAAAATAGATAAAATTACATAATTTAATGGCACTTTTATGTTTTAAAGATAAATCAAATATATTTAATGACAGTAATAATAACTTTTAATCTATCGACATATATCTTATTTGTCATTTGAGGTAGGTAACAATTTTGGTTATCGTTATGAGTGACTTTGACTACGCAACTTCAACGAATATTATTTATGCATTCAGATTATTTATTTTTACATACTGTTCGCTAATAAATTCAGTCCTATCTTTATCACATTATTAATACTAAATATATAAGGCAACATGCAACGATGGATATGTAAATGTTGTATGCTTCTCAATATAACCAAAATTGACTATTTCTACATAAGTACCGCAATTGTAATAAATTATGGGATTAAAATTTCATAAATCAATTAAAATCACGTGTCATAATTCAGCTGGAAAATGTTTTTAAGTACCATTTTCATCTAATTAAATCTTTATTCTTAATTAAAATGATTCACTCTTAATCTCGATGAAAACTTCCGGTTACATTAAAGCCAACGCAAAACTGCAATTATTCTAATTACAACGCGCATCTTAATCAAACACCTGTTTAATTTATCATTAGCACTGCTACCTAAACATTTTCATCGTATAAATAACTAATTGCATGAAATTAAATTTATGCCAATCGCAGATTCATTAATTATCAAATTATAATTAATATGTTAACCAAAAAATTATAATTTCTACCAATTAATAGACTTAAAAAAATGTCACTGCATACAAAACTATATTTGTATTTCCGGTCACGTGGTTGCAACTTTTCAGGACAGGTAGTCTGACCTTAGAAGTTTGTGCACTATCAGCTCGCGAACTTTCAACGCAAAGCAATTAAGATGAATGTGGCATTCGCGCACGTTGCATGGTCACAGATTATAATCGCGTTGCCTGCATTACTTGTGCCGGCTCGTCACATGTTTGAACCCTTCACTGCACATGTGGGCTACGCACTTCACGTGATACACGTGCTTCGTAATCAAACGCGAGGCATGCATACACACACACACACACATATATATATATATATATATATGTGTGTGTGTGTCTATACAAATATATATACATATACATCGACTCCGGTATATGCAAGCATATTTCACCGCGAGCTACGCTGCTTGCTTGAATTTTGTTGCAAATGTCAAAGATGATAATCTCGGATTCTCGGTGCTGCCTAATTATGCAGAAATCGTGTCTGAAATAATCTATTAAATCTTGTATGAACTTATTAATATTGGAAAGAATAGAGATAAGCTTCATTTTGAATGCTCCGGGGGATCGTCATGTGGGGTACTGTCGAAAAGGTTACCGGGTTCAAATCTCGGTAAGAGAAATTGTTTCTTTTTTATTCTTTCTTAAACAAAGAAAAGTAGAAATGTGTTGGTTCTATTGTTTATAGACTAACAAAAGTAGAGAATTATGATAAACTTAAATTCTTCTTTAGGAACTATTTACTTTGAATTTTATTTATTGTGTAATCAATTTAGAAATTAGAGTTTCGAAGTAATTACTGGATATGTGTCATTAACTTTATTAGTAAAAAATAATGAGAATGTTTTAGCAGATTGCGGAATCGTTACACAGATAAAAGGAAAACAGCATTGCCCCGAAGTGCGGTTTGATGTTAAATGTCGAAAATGAAATAGCTGCTTAGAATGCAATTCCCACGATTATCTTCACTTAATAAATCTGTACAAAAATTGAGCTTGTTTGCGCGTAAACAAATGACTTGTTTTCATTGTTTCACAATTAATTAAACTTTTATTGGGTAACAACAAGGGGTTTGGTTTAATTACAATCATTACATAAAGAGTCATTAAATCAAACACTTTGAATATAAAATTAAGTGTTCTTTTGATTTTAACTTTGAATTTAATACGATTTGTCGACTCGTCATGGATTAAGCGCGAACATTTGCACTAAAGCATAAAATTCTGAAACTTGCAGCAACATTGTGCATATTTTGCAAGTCGCGATAATATCACACACACACGTGTCTAGGATTTGGTGTGCTCAAATTGTGAAATGCGACATAATCGATTCAATAAATCTACGTGATATCTCAAATTTCGTTGTGCGAGTGAACATTTTTAGAACATCAGTCAAAAATTTCAATTATAATTTATCGTAAAATGTTTAACGATCAAACTGTTTTGAAACTAACATGAAAAACTGTGTAAGAACAATTTTTTTCGAGTATTAACAAGAATTGTACTTTCGCAAGAGCATTAACGTATCTTATTGTACTGTAAGAAAAGAAGCAAAGTTTACAACCAAGTTGAATAATTAATTGCTCGTCAGAAACAACTCAAATAATAAATGTCCGCGCAATTAAGAACGCGTTGATGGAAAAATTAAACAATTACCACAGCGCAGAATTTAACAAGGCTATAAATAAGCCTGATATTTTCGTCTCTCTCTCTCTCTCTCTCTCTCTCTCTCTCTCTCTCTCTCTCTCTCTCTTTTATTTGTTTGTCATAATTAATTATTCCCTTAAACAATTCATCATCGTTAAAACCTCTCAATTACAATGTTCTTGTAAATAAGTCGTCTTAAATGTTTTACGACATTTGCTCCACATAAGTGTCGACCACACTGTTTGCTTATACAATATTAAGTGCCGACCTTTAGTGAGACCTTTAAACTTTTATTGTCCTTTAAGGTTGCGATGATGTTAAATTCACGCTTTATCTGATAGCAATAATAAAGTGGATTTTCGAATAATGGCAGGCTTGTTTTTCCACTGAAAATATCAGCGTTCAATTGGTAATCCGAGTACTTTGTTAATAATGGTAGAATAAAAACCACATAAATCCTGAGGATTTTTTACTGCGGTCACGAGAAACTGATCGCAAACAATATTCTTGAAGCGCGGGTGCATTGCCTGAATACATTCCAGGGGCTCGACTCAAGAACTGCAGCTCGCAAATCATCGGCAATAAATAGTTGGCGAATAGTCATCCCTCGCGTGTGATGAGTGAGAGAAAAAAAAATTGCAAGAAATGTTGTCGTGTAAAGTTCGCTTAGGCATACTAAATCAGATAGAAGCATTCGCTTTTTAAAGATATTTTGCCTTTTAAACAAAATTATTGAATATTACATAACATCAATAAATAAATCGATGCTTATTTCTGATAAAAATGATTGCATAAAGAAGTTTGCGAGATGTTTAATTAAATTTAATGCAAAATGTGATTTGAAAATCGTACAAAACAAAATGTTTTTTTTTATGCTGAAATTCTATTGCAAATTAATCGGAGTTAACATCAGTAATTAATTTGATTTTATTTTATATTACGAATTATTAATTGGCATAATGGAGCTGAACGTTAAAAATAATTCGTTGAATTATGGCTGAGTCAAATGTAAAAACACTTATGCCAATTATAAACACTCATTATCAAATGTTTATGATACGATACGTAAAATCAATTTGATCACATAGCTGTCTCATCAAACTTTCTTTATGTTCCATTGGCAAATGCATTTGATAATTCATTAAAGATGCAAAATTCATTAAAGAAAATTATTTGCGTATCATCAGGAAATCTGAAGTGTTTTTCATTTTCAGCAAGTTCCGTAAAGTCAATTACATTTTTAAGACATTTTAATTTTTTATATTTATCTTTCATTAATTAGTTTTAATGATTGCATCATTTTGAAATGACTTTAGAATCTGGACTTGAAAAAGTTTGTATTTTTTTACACTAAATAAGGTTGTTTATTTTTTGAGAACATGATTTGACGGCGAAAAATGTTTGGCGTAATTTTAATTGGCTGATACCTCATTATAAATCATTTTCTTTGATACGTGGTACCTAGTCATCGGCATTCCACCAAATGTAATAAACGCCCACATAAGGGGACAATGATACTAAAGGTCTAACAACATTGATTGACAGTAGTTGCAACATTTGACAGAACTATGTATTTTGTTTGCACGCTTTTATACCCGCCTGTTTGGTGACACAAAGAAAATTCCTCGCGTGTATGAAGGCCTGATAAACTGACATGACAAATTTCAAATAGCAACTTTAACGATTCATTTGTTATCTTTTTGCCAACTGATAGAGATTCGAATACAATGGCTTTGATTGAACAATTTGTCTCGATATCAAAGATTATATAGGCATGTTAAAATTTAAAATACCTTTCTTTTATTTCACCAAAAAAAATTTTAAGTCCTCTTTTATAGACTTTAATTTTATCGCAGAATTTATGGGTGGTATAAACGTTTTAAGTTATTCATTCAACGACATAACTAAAACACTGTATTAGAAATTATTCTTGCTAAATATTTTACCGAGATAACAAAAATTATAATGGAACATAAGTTATGCGAATCATAAGCTCAATTTTTGATCTCATTAGGTAAATAATTCATTCCGGTTGAATTTCAATTGTGCATATAAATTCGATTACGTCGTCAAGACGGAAGTAATTGAAGACAATATAAAGTGAAAAGCAACTTCTGAAAGGTTAAAAAACAAGTGGGAAAATGGTGTGGTAGCTTAAATGATGTCGTTGTTATGGTTTTGTAATGACCAGGAATTGAATGGGAAATTCGATTGAAAAATTGTTTGAAAATATTTCGGTATGAAAAAAAAATATTGTAAGTCTTCCCTGGAATATTATTACTTGGTAGCAAAACAAAGAGAAAGGGAACATGTGCTCCGCATGCACGTGTAAGTGTTTGCGCATGCGCGTTTATTGTACTTTATACGAACCATTTAATACGAAAATATGTATCTAAAAAAGCAGTTATTGTTTTTTCTCTTTCGATCTAAAAACGATTTCTATTGAATTTTTAAATTATTTCACTTTTTTTTCTGACAGTTGATGTGCTTTTATAAGGAGAAAGGTCAAATATCTATAATTTAGCATCAATTATGATAAAATGCAATTATATTAATAACTGTTATAACATTTACATAATATATATTTTTATAAAAACGATACAAGTTCTCCTATATATAATTATAAATAATAACTTTTCAAGAGTTCACAATTCTTATGTGCATTTCAACCTGCTCAATAATTTTACCTTCAAATCTTAAAATTATATTTATTTTATACAATAATGTTTATTTTTTGAGTTTAGTAAAAGACAGAATTTGGAAAAATTTCCTTGTATTTGTGCAATTGTTACTTCATTTTATTTACATATATACTCTCAATTGTGAAGCTTTAGAAGATTGCAAAAACCACTTTTGCATAAAATGGTTCGTTATATATATTTTTCGTTGCACTATTTCGAACGTTATATATTTACATTAAATTTGCATATTCATAATCTTCGATTGAAAAAGTATTAGATTGAATAAATAACATTTAATCAATCCAATAACTTGACATTAAATTAATTAATATAAATACATTCAATAAAATCTGCATTTTATCAATTGTACATCATCAGAATTCTTTATATTTCTTTATATTTCTTAACAGTAAAATGTTTCACCTTTATTATCAAATGACATTAATTTACAAATCAATTTGAAAAAATTGTGCAATTAATTTTCATCTCAAATAAAAAAAGCTTTAATTTATATAATAATTCTTTTCACTTCTAGTTCAACTTAATTCCAAGATAATGATAAAAAAAATCACATTATAATTGTGAAATGGACATATCTGCTTTTCTACTGTAAATGAAGATGACTTAATTCCCCACTTACTTCTCTAACTGAGCCGAATATAAAGTGAAATTGCAACACAACAACAACAAAAAGAACCAAGTCAAATATATCGCACCGTCATCTTAATTCAGCTCAATTCTTCGACATAGTGAAGTGCCTCATCATAGGTTACACATAAATACATCATCTCATTACAACGATTGATCTCTTCGCCGATACGGAACATTCTTTCGTCTGACGGCGATACTCAGCAATTTCACCTCGATTTCCCCACATTATTTGACTGTGCAATAACCCATTCAATGCATCTTCGCAGCTCAAAACTTCTATCTCGTGTTTAGTCGTGGCGGCGCAGAAATCCATTACCTCCACTTAGGCATGTCGACAGCTTTCAGGATGTTACGCCGAGATAAATGTTTTTAAACAAAAATTAATGGCTTGACACGATTAAAAGGTGATTTTTAATTCAAACTTACGATCTTATTGTAAGCTCATGAAATGAATTTTGCCATTATTTTTGAATTAATAAATAAAAATTGCAAAAACGTTTTTTGTTTTCTCTATTTTTCCATTAAGAATAATACAATGCAAAAAGTCAAAGCGATATTTAATCGCAACCTTTTTTGCGATATGTAACCTATAGGCTGTCTTTATAGAGATGATTTGTTGCGCCAGAGTTGTATTGTTATGCCAAAAGTGCATGATCGCAATGACGAAATGGATGATCGGTTGGTTTTTCATTTGATCGTACATTGTTCGTACATTTTTCCATTATTTTCCATTGCTCAGTTCACTTTTATCACTAAAGCTATTATTTTCTTCATTTACTATTAAAACCTTTTATAATACAATTTTTTTACTGTCTGTCGATTAGTTAAGAAAATGAATTACGAGTGAATTTTTGTGGATATTTGGACTAATGTTTTGTGTTTTATTGTCTTAAAATGGTGCAACGATGAAATAAAATCACTTTCGCGTTTCTCAATGCAAATATTTGAGACTGTTTTTAACACTTTTCGCACATACATATAATTATAATGACAAAAGCGAGACCAAATTGCAGATTTTTCGCTGCAAAAATTGTTATCAAATAAATTATTTATAACATACTTCATTTGTGCATAAAATTATAACGACTAAAACGACATACAAAATTGTAACTTTGTAAAATTCCTTTACAAAAATTGTTAACAAATAAATTCCTCGTATCATACTCGAACTGTTTTCTAGTAATTTGTGAAATCCACTCGATTTTTAGGAGCAATAAAATTTTGGACTGCTTAGATTTTGTCGTTAAATTTAAACTGATGGACAATCTATATGCGCGAGAGCTTTCTCAATCGTACTTTAAAATGATCACATTGCGAAATGTTAATCCCTAACATCGTGCCCACGATTATGCTAATTTAATAGAAGTAAACCGAGAGCAGTTTTGAAACGGTTTGTATGTACATGAGTCCGGGTGTATAATCGCACGCGCTTACACCATGGACACAATGTAATGATACACAAGCCAAAGTTGCCATTTGAGAAATTACCTAGGTCGCAGTGGGCTATTTTTCTTCGGTATAGCTGAGATTGTCGAGAACTTGTAACTAAAACTTTTTAACAACTTACAACGGCTTTTCTCTCGGATTCGAGATTAGGTTACAATAATTTATTTGCAACTTTCAGCATATTTCACTTTTTATATTGACATAAAACTTAACATATTGACGCTGTTTCACCGAGAAAACAAATGTATATTATTTCAAAACAAACGTGCAGCACCTTTTCTAACTATTTGCCACTAACACACACCGTATATATTAGTTTACAGAATGTTTGTTTAAAATCAACATTTTAGTTAAATAATAATTTTCTAATTTAGTAATTATTAAAAATAAATTGAATTATAACTCCGTAACTCAATCAGGCAAATGGATCTTTAAAAATGTTTTAACTGCACAAATTTTATGAACTGTAAATGTATAGTTTTATACGTCGAGATATAATATGTTGGCAAAAATAATTGCACACACTGCTCAAATGAAAATTACGTTCGCACGGTGTATTTTAAACATATTTAAGAATAACTGCGGAGACCCGAAGGTATGCTTCATCGTACGTTCTCCTTTCCTATTGATACACGGACAACAAACGCACCTCGAGATCGTGCAAACTCAAACACATCGCGCACTAACTTATTACACGTGACTCAGTCAAACAGCGTGCAATGTCACGTGCATTGGACAGGCTACTTGCACTAAGCTCACGTGCACGTGTATTGAGCCTTGGCATTATTTAAAGCATAACTTTACGGCACATTTGTCCTTACACAGATTCATTCAAGTAAAAGATTTTAATTTAAACAAACACCTACCTTAAATTATGTTAAAGTAAGCTAAAAATAAATTTTACACAAATTATTCCCCTGTAACATTTATTATCTTTTTTTAATAAGACTTTTCAAAAGTAAATTTGATAAGTAATTTTGTAAAAAAAAATTTTTTTAAATTACTTTGCAAAAGTTTGTGTAAAAAGTTTTGTTGTTAAAATTTACATTTTTAAACTTGTTTTTTAAAATTAACTTTAGAAAATACATTTTTAAAGTAATCTATTAAAATTACGTGTGGAAGTGTAATATTTTAAAATTGCTATTTAAAAGGACACGTAAAAAATTATTTTTTACAGTTACTTTTTAAAATTAGATGAAGAAATGAAACATCTTGAAATTACTTTCCAACAC
>JABFPM010005008.1:0-11842 GCA_022817325.1 Idris sp. 1 HC-2018 | reverse complement strand
GTGTACATCTTTTTGTGTCTCATTTGCTTTCGTTTCACACTTGTTTCGTAGATTTTGTGTTGTGATAAAAAACAAAAAATTCCAAGCTTTTCTCTAGATTTTTTTCTTTGCTTTTTGTTCTAGTGGCGACGACGAGTATCCTTTATTTTAGCTGCATTCATACATTTGGCATTTTTCAGCCATTGTGTTTTAAGGCTGCATTGTTGCGAGAAGAAGTATAGCTAAAAAAGTATTGTTAAAGTAATCATCAGCGAGACTTATATTCATACACTCACAAACATAATAAAGGATTTTAATCATTAGTCATGTCAGTTAGATGATACGATTGCACTTTTTGGTAACTAATTAATTTAAATTTCTTTTTAAGTAAACACGATATAAGGGAAAGTAAACACTGTTGACAATGATTTATGTGCTTAAACTTTAAATGTCTATATGCGTATTTAAGATTGTTTATTTCAAATCTTGCAGTGCGTAGAGGATGAACTTTTTTAGTGGTGATTAAGTGAAGTCGGGTGTAGAATATTTTAGTCTGGTTTTAGTATGGAACGCGGAAGACATTCTGTTGGGTTCAATCTTCGGATCAAAGGGAGCATAACACAGATTTAAAGTACAATAAGTTTAAAGAGAAGATCAATGACTTTGCGTTCACAAATATTATTCAATTGATCAACTTTTTGTAACATTATCTTTATATTATCAAAAAAGTTTTTACAATGAAAAAAAATTGATCATCCGGATTGAAATTGGATATAAAATTTCATAAGTACTTGGTCAACAAAATATCCGTCTTTGTCAACTAAAATCAGATTATAGAAGCATCACATAATAACGACGGAAAAGCTATTCTGGAAAACCAGAAAATATAATGCTAAGAATGAGCTTTGTTAAAAAGATCATATTTTTCCAAGTTATAATAGTGGTAAAACTTATATGTTCTTACATTTTATCTTCGTTTGAAGTACACAATTTTATGAATTGAGTACAAATGAATTTGATATACAATTTTTTTTATTTATTTTTAAAGAATCTATGTATGAGAAATAACAATAAAAAAAGAATTATGCCTTTTTATCTATAAAACAGAAGTCATCTGAATCGCGGAAGTGAATTTTAATTCCGGTTATTAAATCCTAAAGCCAATTAAATGTCAGTAAATATATCGGCTTGCAATTGATTATCATACAGAACAGCAGATTGTTTTGGCGAGGCTGATTTACGTCGTCGAGAACAAATCAGTAAATGTCGGTCAATATCAAGACTTTAAGTTCACTGTTGAAGAAAGGCGAAGGTTATATCCTTTAGCGTATATTCTCTGCGAATATTTTATCTTAACAATTTAAATTACACATTTTTCTGAAATCATTTTAATTAATTGCATTATTTTTAACGAAAAAAATAAGTTAATATTATGTAAAAGTATGTGTAATACTCTAATATTTCAATTAAATCCACATATAATTTTTTGTGCTATGGTATTCTAAATCATAAAAGGGGTTTTTTTTTAAAATTTTTTTTAATATATATAGATCAATTTACTTTTGATAATAATTATGTAAATATAAATTAAGTAATTTTAGATTAAATAATATTTGTCTGATTACATATGTAATTAAAATGTTACTGCGTAATTCAACACAAGGAAAAGAAAAGAGGAATGAATTTATAAAAGTAATAAAGTGCTTGCTGTCATAAGAGAGCAAGTTAATTGGCAATTAACGTGGTACTGCTCATTTGGCATATACTCAGATTTTTCAAGAGAGACACATTGATTTTTGAAATTTGCGCGAGATTATCAAGAAAGCTTGTGGCATAGTGTAAAATGCATAAACTGTCCATTGTAATTCAATTATTAGTGCAGATTTAGAGCATGGAGAAGTCCGCATGATAATTAACCGCCCGTTATCTTGTGGAAATTGCCAAGTGCACATGTTCCAAGTGCCAGAGACACGTCGTCTCTTTAGATGTAGGTTCGAATGAAAACCGCGTTGTTTTCGAATTAGACGTCAAAGCAACAAGAAAAACTCTGTGTAGTTCATTTACTTTGTATTTTATGTTTATTATGAATTATGGATGTCGTCTTTTTCTAGGTTAAGATCGCAATTATTTATTAATTAATTCATATTTACAGTTTAGAATGTTTGTCTGTGAGAATTTGAAGTTTATTGAAAAATTACTCGAAGGTTAAATTGGTAACGAAGGTTAAGCTTTAAGAATCTCGATCAGGAAATATTTAATTTCTTATAACGTTTGAAAATTCGATTTATTTGTACTCTGACAATTCAATTGAATATAATTGAATTAACAAAAATGTAATCAAAACACTTTTGTTAAACATTTAATAATTTTCTAACACTTAGTTTCGATTGACATGTGAAGGTAAAATGTAAAAAAATCTGTTTTTTTTTCTTTTCAAAAAGCCATGCTACATTTCACGTTTTGAACACAACAGATAAACAGTGTATTTTCATATTCCTTTATTCAAATTTAATTTAACTCAGTACTGCAATTTGGAATGAATATTAAACAATTCGATGAACATTTTTGCATATTCACAATTTTGACATACACCCAATAACAACGAAGCAAAAGTTTTTCAAAAAAGAGAACAACTTGAATTTTACAATTAATAATAGTATAAAAGTATCGTGGAACAAAAATGTTACATTTGATTCCACCAAATATTAATATCTTAGCGTTCGATGTACCATGTGAATAATAAACTCAGTCCAGAGTTCATTCTTTCAACACAAATTTTCTTAAAAATGAATCAATCTAAAAACATGACAAATATAATAAATAACTCTAATACATTGCTTTTTGTACTAAAATACATAAATAAATAAATAAAAATAAAAGATGAGCATGTAATAATTCAATAATATATGTGTGCGATTGTTCGATATTAAATCTGGAACAAAGAGGAAAACAAAAAAGTGGAGGTATTTCGTTTGAGCGGCAAAGTTTGACAATCACGATTATAACATCTTTCCATCTTGCGACAAGTGAGTTTCTCAATAGACCGTATGTTCTAGCTGAGAAAGAGCAGCTCGTTAGGCCTTGTTTCGGTTCGACGATGAAGTGAAATGTCGAGTAATTGATCGTGAGACGCAGCACGACTCTGAATATTCGTGCCAATTTCCATCGCCAACTCAAAGTTACATGTATTCTTATCGGCGGTCCAATTTATGAGATGAATATATCTCTGTACCTGGTTGTGAGTTAGGCGTGGATTTGTAATATCAACGCGTTTAGTCATTTCGCAGTTTCAGCGCAAAATAAACTTGTTCGCGCCTATCATACTTCTCCACTTATATATTGAAGACGGAATTGTGATTTTTTTTTTATTTTAAAAAAAAAAAAAAAAAAAAATTAAAATGGTTATAAAAGTTATTGTGTCATTACGCAGACAGTTTTATAATTAAGGGAAAGTATATGTTTACAATCACTTGCTTAAAATGATCGTTTTATATAATGTATACAATCAAACATATATTATCTGATTGTATAATAATTTTGAATTAATAATGTTAAAGTTATATTGTGGAAAAAGTGATTATTTAGAAAACATTTTTTTCAATTTTGTGATTAATATATTTTTTACTTAATTAATTATTGATAATTTGATCGAATAATTTGACAAACTGTGCTCGAAGCAAGTAATTTGATTGGCAATTATGTCGGTACTTAATTACAATTTCAGGTAGGTCGTAAGTTTTCAAGAAATACATTTTGTATTTTGTCGCATGAAAAACAGACTACTACTTTTGGCAACGAACATTTTAGTTTTTTGTGTAAAAGAATGTGCTTAAATGTTTTGCAGAAAAAAAACACTTTGGTGGAAATCGTATTGTAAGTTCAGCATTGCTTCCATAGATTTTCTTAATAATTGTTATAATATTTTGGGTGAAATCAGTAATGAAAATAAATTGTGAGCATTATTAGAAGTGAAATAAATAATATTAAAATAAAGTATCATTGTTTGTTTCTAAAAAAAGATCAATTCTAGCCAAAATGGTAAGAAACTTGATCAAGTTCCAAAATCTTAAAACATTTATAATTTTTTTGATGTTTTATCTTAAAAAACTCTAAAATATAATCAGATAATATTCAGATAAAAAACTTTATACTATAAAATATTCTAAAATTAGACAAGTTTACGTTTCAAATGTATTTCAAAAGCCACTTTTTGATAACAATTACTATAATTTTTAATTAAACGTATTTCGATTAATTTTAAAGAAAATAATCTTATCATTGATAAATGAAATTGGAAATTCTCATAAATTACATTCATTTGTGTTTTGTGCACTTGAACAATGAAAACATAAATTGATTGATTTTATATATCAAATAGATGATATTTTGTTGACCAACGGAAGTAGTAAAAAAGCAATTGATAGATTGAACCGACAAATTGACCACTATAAAAGAACAAATCAAGTAAAAGCTTAAAATGTCGAACAACAAAGCATAACATCAGCTGGTGAACGCCATTTTTAACCCTAGAACCGTGTCATATTGCGTTTTCACATCGCGTGAGCACTCGCCTGCACAATAGTTTATTGATTTACTACTAACCGAGCGATCGTTGAGTAATCGTTCTCTTTTGTAAGCACAAAGTCACGATCTTTTTCATTTCGCTATAATTTTTAATTTACAAAAAATTATCTATTTAGAAATAAGCAACTTACAAGAAGAACTTGTGCATTGTCTCAAAGTTCACTTCAATCATAAATTAAAAAAATTGCATCGATGAAATGAACACTAAAATAATGGTCATGACAACAAAACTATAGTTCATCTGACTGCATTTTTACTGAGTCAGCAAAAATGTTTGAAATTTAATTATAAATGTGAAATAAATGGTTGGAAAAGAAAATTATTTATATGCAAAAAGAGCCCTAATTGCAATGCATTTAAATTTCATCTAAAACATTTCCACTAATAACAAACACACCTTTCCAACTATAATTATTAATAAGAGCAAAAAAATCGCGCTATTTGTCTTATGCAATATTTGATCCAATTACGCAGTTCATTTATTCTGTTTACTATTCATTTCTCGCAGTGTGTCGGTAAAGAAAAATATTTATCAGATTAAGAAATTGTTTGTATAGAAAACTGATAAATTATTTATTTGACTGGGCTTATTTCATTGTTCATAAATTATTTATGTCAAATTAATTATATACATTTCTTTGTGCTGAAGAGAATGCCTATGCTTGTATTTCATCGAGATAAGGAACACTTTTGATTCACTAAAACAGCAAAATTTTTATTTTTGAATGAGTTACCGCATTAATTTACATTTTAATGCACAGTAATTTTTAAAATGTTGATTGATGTAAACAAAACGTAATTAAAATGATTGTTTATTATTTAAAACAAATAATTCAGAAATTTATTTATGACGTTTTAGCTAATTGTCTGGCAACCCTTTTCAAATGAATATATATAAATTATGAACTTATCAAATGTAAATGAAATTAAAATTACAATTGAGTTTTTAATTTTAATATTTAAAAAAAATAATTAATTCGAAAAATGTAAATTTATATTCAAATTAAAAATACAATTTAGCTAAGCCTTATATAAAAGATTAAAAAGAAATACAAGAATTCGCATTTTACTTCTAATATAAATTAAACATAACACGTAAATACTAATATGAAATGTTTAATTAACTTATTAATATTATTATAAAAAATATTACAAAAATTCAAGAAATAGAAAATAAAATATCTATTCTTTTGATATCGTATAGAGTAAACCAAATTAAATTAATCACCATTTATTCTAAAAAAACAATCAGCTTATTAATCTAACAAAATACATAACTAATTGTTATTGTTACTGATAATAAGCAGTTTATTATAGTTATAATTAAAGTTGATTTAATATCAGTTAGCAAAAAAAGTAATGTAAGATATTGTTCTTGATAATGTAACAGCATAATTCACACGCATAAATTAACTAAACATTATGATTATTAAAAGTACCCTTTAATGAAATAATGTTTTTTTGTTACGACTAAATTTTTATATACAATGGTTCCGGTACATTAAGGGTGTGTTAATGTATTAAATTCTTGACATAAGTTTTTACATTATTTCATGACAACATTAATTTAATAATTACGTACATCAAGGCGATTAACTAATGTTTTATTTTAGAACATTTTGCCCCGTTTTTAAAATATTTTTCAGCTTATTACAATAAAATTCCATTTACAATAAAAAAAACATCCAACAGTGATGTTTCATTTTAAAACATTAGTTTTTATTGTGTGTTAATTCAGGTTCTAATACAATTAAGTAACATAACTGTACAAAATTAAATTGTACATAAAGTTTTCAAGATTGTTAAAATATTGTTTTTAATCATATTATTCGAAAATAATAATTAATTAAAAACATCTTCAATTGATATTACTAGAAGCAAGCTCGCGCGAAGCGCGCACTTTCCGTTAAAATTTTAAACACATAAACAATGTACATTTTATAAAAATATTTTGCTTCTTTTATTATTTAAATAAAATCAACTTAATCCAAAAATGTTATCTTTCTTAGCCTTGTTTAAGAGAATTACCTCACAAATTCATATTTCATATAAATGACAGAATTCTGAGATTTTTTACATTAATGTAAAACAATTTTTTAAATAAATGAATAGGTACATTTCCCGAAGTTTGATTGATCGTATGAACACCATTTTAAAGAAAATAATTTTTAAGTCAATCATTTTTTCAGGTTATAAATTATTGTTTTCTATGATAACTTCAAAACTGATTTTCTGAAATAAAATGGTGCTGCAGAATTCAACCAAAGTTCAGAAAATTGTTTAAAAGTATTTTTTTAAAGGTGATTTAATTTTGGTTACTTAAGCCTTTCTTTTTACTTTTCTGTCTATTTTTTAAAGAGGGAGTTTTCCTATGACGGACCTTGCGTAAAACTCTTCTTTGAATATTTATTTATATGTGATTTTCCAAATATAATTTCTATATTTTTCATAAGATATTTTTACATAACAATTTTAGTTTGCATAATCTATATTTTTTAAACTTTACAAAATATAATTTTAAAATATTGTAATACAAAAAAAATTCTAATCTGTCAAAAAAGATTATAAATATGGTCATTACTTATGATATTTTCTATACTAAAAGAAGCAACTATTCCACCCTTAAACAAAAGAGCAGTTACTCTTTATTACTACTATTTTGTTCATAATTTGACATATTTTCTCTTGTCTTTTTTGCATTCTTTTAATATTTAAAAGCAACCCATCACAAGCCGTTTTTAGCGTCCAAAATACTACGCCAATTTATGGTGTAAGTTATTTTCTTAAGATGGGCTAATAAAATTTAGTTTGTCACAAAAAGGTGTTATTTGTCAAAAATTAAGTTCAGATTTTACAATACCACATATTTATATATTATAATTGTATGTAATAGTTATTGATACTGGTATAAATTACTTGTACAACATACTTATGCACCAATTCATTTACATTGTTAATTTTGCAAATAATTTATCTAGTATGATCAAATGTGAACAACTGAATAGTTTTAATATACTGAGATTTTTATGTAATTTAATGACTTTGAATCATTAATATATTCAATATAATACTTAATCATTTGTAAACAATTTAAATCTGAAAATTATTTGTATTTCGACTGAAAAGTAATTGAATAAAACTAGCTCGAATTATTAAAATTTAACATTAATTAATAGAGAATTTTAATTGATGAATTCAAATTATAAAAAAAATTGGAAATCAAAATTCTAGATGTATCATATCTATAGATTTATAATTCTAGGTATTCGTCTATATTACTTAATTATTAAATGAATTATATTTTCCATCAACAAATTTGTGAAATTCGTTGCCTCAAATCTCACCGAAATTTTCAAGGAATCTGATTATACTTTTTACATAAATAATTTTGTACTAAATAATTTCAATAACCGAAATTTTTCCTCAGCCAATAAAATCTCACTAAATCGCGATGCATTTTGTAATAACCCACTAACTTTTGTAATTATGCATCGTTTCATAATTTGAAACAAAATTTGATTTAAAATGTTAACCACCTTAAGCATAACTTGTTCATAAAATAAATACATAAATTTATAAATATTTCATTATAAATTTAACGAGTGAATATCAGTTTCATGAAATAAATTGGATTAATTGAAAAAACTTAACATACAAATGGTACACAATGAATAATTAATAAATTATCATCTACCAAGCGTAAAATGTTTTTTTTATGGTCGATATGAATATTGGTCGAGCTTATAATAACGAAAGGAAATCAAGACCGAAAATCAATCAAAATCACCTGCAGTGCTTTTAAATTTTAATCAATCGCAATTATCCCGTTCGTTGACGATAATGAAGCGCACTCATTATTATTTTTAGCGGCGGTCCGCGTGTGTGTTGTTTGATGGCCTGCGTATCTGTGTTTTAGTCCGGTAACATATTCATTGATCGTTTGCTCAATTTGTTTCCGGCGCTGCGCAATGAGCAGTCAAGTATTGTCAGTGAGTGATGTATTTTAATCACCTCTTTTCGCCTGATTTGATGAGCTTTTATTATTTTGTATCTACATTTTACTGTTTTCGACAATATAAACTTTTCAACACTTGGCGGGGAAATAAAAAATTTGATGTCACCGGGCAGCGATGAAATATTCAAACATATTGCCCATATTTACGATCATTTGAGTTTATTTTCATTGCAAAATTAATAACAAATCATAGCGAATGCGTGAAAGTGTTACACATGATATTTATTTGCAGATTTACTCGTACGTTTAATCGTAATATATGTTAAGATCTAATTTAATTGTTCAAGATGAAAACAGAATTATAAACAAAGCCGCTGTATAAATATAATTGAAATTGCAATGTAACTATTTTTATACTAAAGTTTTGTCACAAATGTCTGGGAACACTATTTTTTACTCTACTGTGGAATTTCATTTAAAAAGAATCTATTTAACTCTTCGAAGAAATGTATAAAAGGTAATGAGTTGGCTGGAGCAAAATGTTGATAATTTAATATTAAAATGCATAAGCAAGTGAAAACAATGAATAATCAGACACTATGAAAGCAGCTTTGCATACGTAGCCCACTGTTAATGAGAGGTATGAAATTGATGCATACATATGTGCGTTTAAATCGGCGCTATATGGGCATGTATGTAGAAAACGAGCAAACATGCGACCATTCTGACATATTTCATACATTGTGCGTTCAATTAATTTCATATATTCGATTTATGCATTTAATTGAAAGTTGCTAAGATTTTATTCATACTTTCAAAGTACTTATTAAAAGTAATTAATTAATTAAAATTTTTAAACCTATGTACATTTTTACGTCTTTTGTTTTATGTCCGATAACCATTTTTTAATACAATATAAACACAAGTGAATTTCAAAATTAAGGATTCACACAAGTGAATCTCAAATATATTGAATTTATAATGAAAATATTATATTTACAATCGATGTAGATTATTATTAATACGATTTAAGTCTTTGGATAAAACTAATGTAAACATATTTTGTGACAGAAGTAAACTTATTAAAACAATAATTTTCACAATATTGGAATTTGAATAAATTTAAAATTGTTGTTTAAAAAAATAAAATTTCTAAAATATATATAATGAATATATTATATTCACTGATATTTGTATTAAAACAAACCTTATATCATTAAAATAAACAATTAGTTAATTAAAACAACGATTTTATTTTTATTCAATTGTGTGTGTGTGTAAATTTTTTCATCCAGGTTTAAAATTGTAACGACTTCTCCATAAGCAATACTTATTCGACGTCCTAAATATAACAGTGAATCTCCCGGTAATAATTCTCTGCACCAGATGTGCTCAAGCCAAGTCGGCAGAAAATTACTTTTCATCTAATATGAGTTAAACAATCTTCGATTTAGAACAGTTTACACTTACATAAATTACGCATTAAACACAAGTGACAGATGTAATAAATGTCACTTTAATATGTGATATTCTTACACGGAAAAGTTTTCGGGGCATCAGAGCTCCCGCAATGAAAGGCATCTAAAGGCGGGACAGCGGTTGTGCCAAATTCGGTGCGTCTGATGCCCCGTACGGGAATATATACGTCCCGTTTGCCGGAGCGTATGACGTCTTAGCATTTAGTACATCGACTGTACTAAATGGGGCATCCGATGACCCAACATTTTTTTCGTGTAGAAATTGTGTTTTTAATTAGCTTAATTTTGAAAACATTATTTCGGTATATAGTGCAATAAGTACTGATTACCGTTTATAATAATTGATAAAAACAATAATACTCGATATTTCGAATATGATAATGTACAAAATATCTCTTAAGTTTTCTTGATGCAAATTTTGGAAATATTTAATATAGTGAAATCGAAATAAAAGTGTTACTATTCAGGTAAAAGAAAAATTAGTTAGTATTTTATGAAGCGGGTTAATTTATATAATTATGATTGTAAAAATTATTTCATAATTATTAATTTAAAACTGCTAAATTCATTACATTGAATTTAACTCCATAAGATCACAATTTGCTTTTATTTTTATTATTGAGCATAAAAAAATATATAAATAAATTAAAATAGTTATAATATCAGTGTTATTTTGTTAATTATGTAGATTTCTTACAATACGAACACTTAAATATCAATGTATAATATTATATTTTTAAAATCCAAAACAAGTTTTCATAGCATTTTTAGGTCAATGTATTTTAAAATATACCTTGATTTTTTGTATTCGTCATTAAATTTTAAAAAAGACGATTTATTAAGTAAAGAGTTTAATTTGAGTTATAAAGTGTAATAATATATAAGACCAGTGGTATATTTTATAAAATATAAATTATAATAGATTTTTTGTTATTTTCAGTGTCTCCATAAATTTTTAATAATTATATATTCTAAGATTCAAAATTTTCTTGAACTGAGCTTGTTTTTTACAATAACTATTTTCTATCGTTAAATTCGTGACAATTTACTTTTTTATATTTTTTTTCTTATATTCTTGACGTAAAAGCTTCTTAAATTTAAAGTAATTTAGTTATTCTTTCCAAATGTACAGTTCTTTTAACATTTATATATTGAAAACAACTTACGTTTTTACAATTTTCAGAATTTTTGTTTTTAATTATATTAAATGAATCAAAGTCTTGAATATATTTTTAAAACATTTATAATGTTAAAATTAGTTAAATTCATAAAATCATAAAAATAATAAATCTTTTCCGAAATGTGACGTAAAAAAGCTAAACTTTTTTATTTAAATTTTAGCATAAATTGATTTTTTATCGGTGAAAGTTTAATGAACTTGAATCATGTTAATAGAACAGCCATTTTTTTTTTAAACAAAATCAACTCTAGAAGCATTTGTCAAATTGTCCATCACAAGAGCTTTAAGTCATCAAATTGAATACAAAATGAGTTGCGCCAATAAAATAGATATTTTGACATTACGAAAAAACAATCCGAAGGCTGACATTTGCAGAAAAAAAATTATCAACAGTTTGATGTCATACATTATATACACGGCAAACGTCAAACGCGGCTGAGTAGCTTTCAGGGCCGCACTCAGTTCTATATAGGCTCCTTAACAATGGACACGAAAAGTAATACGTTACGCAAACGTAAGCGTTTGAGCGCTCGTTTAAACGCACCAATTGATTGCAAATTTACTTTTTTGTACAATTGAAATCAATATTTTTTCATTTTTGCAAAATAAATAGCAAAGTAGATTAAGAATTTCGATTAAATTAAATATATTTGTTTTATTTAATCT
>JABFPM010005007.1:0-11842 GCA_022817325.1 Idris sp. 1 HC-2018 | reverse complement strand
TTTTTTTTTTTTTTTTTTTTTTTTATATTACATTAGAACTTCCATTATATTGACATAATTGTGAATAAACTTTTTTAAGACTTTTTTAATTGAAAAAATGCAAATGTTGACATAATCTAGATTTCGTTCGGAATAATTGTATTAGAGTATTTCTCTTTTCCTGAAAAAAAATTACAGTGATTGTTGATATATAAAAAAAATTGCAGTATACATCAATAATTTTACGCTAACTTTTATAAATAAACTAATTAAAATTATAATTACTTTCATCTCTATTCGTAAATTTTATTTGATTAATTCTTGATGTTATAGTGTATTACTTGAAAATATTTGTAAATGCTTATTACATATAAAGGAGTTTTATAACAGTATATTCAAAATTCATTCTTTAAATTAAAGTTAAATCCATTTTTGTACTAAATTGCAAATAATATTAATGTTTAAAAATATTACATAGTATTCCTTGTATACTACTCCAGTCATTCCCCTAATATCATTGGTCTATTATTTTGTTAAAAGTATCATTAAAGTGCTGGTCATTATGCCTTGGATAAGTACATACATTCTCATTTTATATGTGACTTTTAATTTGCGAAAATCTTTTGGTGTACAAATATTTTATGAACCAACATAAAATCAAATTTAAAATCCATCCGATCGGTATGACTCTTTACAATTAACTAGGTACTACCCTAATTTGAATTACGATTTAATATATCAAATTATTTTGATTAAATAAAAAAAGTATAATGATAATTAATAAAATGCGTTGAATTTGATAATAAAAAATGAAAAGCTTTTTATTTGGGTCATGTTTGCTTTGAATTATTATTTGTTTTGCAAAGCATTATTCATTGTTTACTAATGCACGCAGTTAATTTTTTTAAAAATAATTGATTAGTGCTGCAGATAATTGATAAACCACAAACACCACAGGAAACATCGCGTGACAGAGCATTTTATTATTATTCAACAATATTTTAAATAAAAACCACATTTCGCAAGTTAAATGTTTATTTGTTCGCTCTTTAGCACTGTGTGTAAATATATTTATATGTAATACATATTTTACGCATGAATCATAAAAAATGCGTTACGTCACAGGTTATTGACTTTGATACGACCGAAAATTCAATTACCCTGATCAAGTGAAACCAATGGCAACATTGTTCTAAATGTGGCTAAATCATTTATTCGTATGAACATAGTTCAGACAAACTGAATAAAGCAATTTACACTATGATAATATAACAGTCGTACATTTGCATCAATAGACAAATCCGATTTTGCGGTGAGTTGTTTCAGACCTCATGAAAATCAGTAATTCTTCAAGGCATCATCAAAATATGTTGATTGTTATAAAATATTTAGAAAAAAAAAGTTACTACAATTTTAATTCTGCTATTTGTTATGAAACTGGAAGTGTATTTTATTTTTACTAAAAAAAAGTGTAGATACAGACTGATATAGACAATTGAAATATAATTATGAAACATAAAAAATGAAATAAAGGAATTTCTTAATTTTTGGGATCAATTTCAGGAATAATGTATTGAAGGTTTTGTCTTAAAAGGGTGAAGTAGGTCAGCACTTTTCTTTTCTTATTCGTTTAATTCAAAGTTTCTTTTCATTGTTCTCTAACTAGATATGCATCAAAGTATAAACGAGTTTGGCGCTAAAGTATATATATATTTATATATATAATATTATCATACAATAAGAATGAATTTGAAAAAAATTTTATTTGGCATAATGAAATATTGGATTTATTTGTATTATCTATTGATCAACGCATGATTTAATTTGTAATAAATTACATTCATAAATCGGGCAAACGAATGGCACTGTTAATTACTACGAACGTGAGCATTATAATTAGAGTATTAAAGGTGTAAACATTTTCGCAGCTTGAATTATTATTAGTTGTTCTGCGCAGCTATCGTAAGAGTTCGTGCAGGAAATACGTGACCAAAGATATTTCATTTGTACACAACTGGCTATGAAATTTCGGCAACTTATAAACATTTTTAATATTTTTTATTATGACCTCAAAAATATTTTTCAGTCGGCACGTTCAATATGTTTGTTTTATTTGGGCGCTCTGCAAGACTACGACTAATTCTATTAGTTCTTGGTCCGAGCCATTGAAACGAGAAAACAAAATTTATTTTTGTATTTTTTCATTTGGGGTATCGGTGTTATAAAAAGTTTCTTCGGCATTTGAGGGTCGTTTCACCTTTTTCTCATTCAGAAATATTTTTATTTTCTACTGCAACGGGTACACTGGTGGCATCTATGACCTGTCATAAAATTTTATGATTATTACAACTATTAAATAAGTGAAAACGAACGCTCCGAGTGAAAAGTGTTTGTTGAGAATCCCAAGATTTCTTAATTACCTCAATTCGGAGCATATTAGGTATATAAAAGACATGGAAAAGTCAGCGTTGTAAATTTTTTTTTTTTATTTATAATCAAAAAGTTGATACTGAATGGAATAATACAAGGAACTTGTGAAAAATATTTGAAACCGTTAAACTCAGTTGAGAAACACGTGACAAAAAAGACGTAGTTTTTGAATAAAATAATTTTTATGATATTGTCATTATTATCATCAGCTTGCACGGCCTAGCATTGAGAAAGTTGGCGAAGATTTCCACACCATGTTTCTTCCAAAACATTGCACAATAAAAGTTTCTATCGTATAAAAAAGTTTGTTGAAAAGCACGCGCTGAAAAATTATATGATGTTTTACATCATAAATATCGTTAAAGCGCAGTTGGTTCCGAGTTATTCCACTCTGAATGTATTGCACCTCTGTCGTTTATCGCGTGAATTTCTGTGTGGCATTCTACACAGAACGGAAGAATAGTTCAATATTCGAGCTTGATAATACGAGACAAACGGCGTTATAAAGCTATTGAATTTTATGTGAAATTTTGTTCGCGATAAGCCTTTCTGAAAATTAAAATTCAATTATATCATTAGTTGACAAAAACAAGTTTAAATAAAACAAAGTGATTTTTCAAACAGTGCTGTTAGTGATAAATTTAATTTTATTTTACTTGATAAAATAATAGTGAAAGAGTACAAAAAATATAACATATGTTTCAAACGTTTTCAATAATTTATTTTGCTCAATGTTCTAAATAACAAAAAAACCATTAACATCACTGTAAGAAAGATGGAAATTAATGCACAATTGAAAAATAGTCATTTCTCGATTTGATCAAAGAGCAACAGGTTATATTTGCTAATATAAAATCAAACCTTATTTATATTGAATTTACGCACTTTATTTTAAGTATAAATGTTTGATAATATTAAGCTCATTAGTGTTTAATAAAATAAGTTACATTTTACCCTCAAAAGGTTTTATTTATGAACGTACAAGATCGTTAGTGGAAATATAAAATAATTGCAAGATAAAATTACAGTCCCGGTTATTTACATCCATTATCATCTTTACTACGGGTAAACATTTATTAATCTTTGTAAACAATCGAACTTAAAATTTTATGATCCAGCAAATAAGTTCTTAATAGAAAATTAACAGCCTCTTTTTGCTTCAGCGATTTTCATTAACCCTTCGTAATATATTTTTCAATGAAATCATGTTATTTGTAAAATTAAAAAAAAAAAAAACAAACAAACAAAACGGGCTTAGCAAGAATTTTCTTGGAAAAAATTGTGAATCTCGAACGTCATTACATGTCCAGCAGAATGTTATCAAAATATTTTAATAAATCATGAAAGGTAATTTTGCTTGCCGTCGTATCTTAATCGATACATAACAGCGTTAAACACATTTTTGCAAAGCTGCTTTAACTCAGTTTAGAGTCCTGAGCATGTTTTACTACACATCAGAGTTTATTTTTGTTTTATTTGATAAACTTAATTCAAAATTCAAACTCATTAAGATGATATAACAATTTTTTGTAGGCTTTTAATTGAAAATAAAATTGAAGGATTGTACATTGAGATGCAAAAAACAACAATTCCAATTCAATTATATTTCTTGATTATGACTCTAAAATAAAAACTGAAACCAACAGTGCTGTAAAAGAAATAATGCAGCAGTTGAAACAATTAACTTTTAACAACAGTTTTATTTGTAAAAAAATTATTTTCCAAGAGCAGTTTGAAAGAAAAATTCGCGAAATTAAATGTTGGTCCTTATATTTGTAAGTTCAAGACAAGTCTGCACTTAACAGGATGCGAAACCGTGAATTAGCAAAGGATGAGAGCAGTATTAATTTCGTAGCAGAAGTCGTAACAAAGTTGCTTGTTGCTCATTGCGAAAAGCGGCGGCGCATTGTAAATTATTTGTCTTAATTTATGAGCAAAAAAAAGTGACGACGAACTCGAATCGAATATACGATTGATTTATCGATATAATTCATCGGCAGTCGGCTCGCTGTAATTAGTTCAATTAAGGCCGTCCTTTGGTACAGGCTTGTTGCCCGAAGCGAATAATATTCAAGACGATGTCGACTGGTTCAGTGTATCGCTTCTATTTATATAAGAGTATATCGATTGTATCGTCACGGAGTAGCAACGGAAGCGAAATTACTGACAAAGTACGCTGATCAAAAAGGATTCTGCGATGCGCATCAAGAAACTTATTTACACAAAATGCAGTACACTTCGGCCAACTTGAATCGAAATTATATGCTGCTCTCGGTTTGCGATTAACTTGCCTGTTTCCAACGTAATTGGTACAAGAGTGATTAAATACACGCCGCTTTATACCCTCAAATGGCATTTATCCACAGTTCTACAAATTTTGCGTTAAGTAAATTTTTATTGTTTCAATTGTTCGTTGACCATAAGTGATGAAATCACTCATTAAAATGAAAATGTGAGTGAGTGCAAATTTAATCATCGTGATCTTTGAAACATCAATTCTTTAATATCCAATTTTAAGACAACATGCTATTTAATATATAATTTTAATTTTTATAATACTTAATTTTGCATTAAAAGTAAACAAAATTTAAGCAATTGTGATCTTTATTTTGAATTCATCTGTGATAATTTTTGTTTTGCAAAGATATTAAATTCTAATTTAAATAACAAAACATCGAGTCAATATTTTATGCAATTTATTTTAGTTTAAAAAACGTTTCATCGTTTTTTAGCATTTAATTGCTCCTTTATCAAATAAAACTACAAAGCACGTTACAAAAGTTTTAAAAGAGAAGTTTCCTATCTGACATTTCATCTTCAATTGTGTATCGTGATATTTTCAAACTGTAATTTTCATTGCACTTTTAATTTCATTAAGATGTTTGCCTAAAAAAACTCTATTATACTGTTGATAAATAATACTAATTAATCCCATAATCCTTAAGATAGTTACATAAGTTTATAATGCACTTTTAATTATAACTAAACATAACTGTCTTATTTGTAACATAACAAATACTTTTTTTAAAAAAACATGTTAGCATCTTCGTAATAAGATTCTACTAAATATATACAACTGTATACATGTGAGTGACATGAGTTAATAATATTTCAAATGAAAAGCTTATAAGCTTTTGTTAAATTTAATAAGCATTACATTAAAAACAAATATACAATTCACATATAAATTAATAATGTAAATTTTGTTTCCACAGTATATTTCTTAATTAACTTACGGTAATATTCATTCAAGCAACAGAAAAAAGATAACACTAGTAATAATGATAAATAAAAATTAAAGAGAAAGGTTTTATAATAATTGTGATCTAGTTTCTCGCAGGTAATTGATTAAAACCACACAATAAATATCACTAACAATAGTGAAATAATCTTTTTGATGTGTGACTGTTTGATAGTGATATCTTGAATAATTATGATTAAAATTTAAATAAGTCGTTCATTCGTGATTCACGCGTTAACTTTGCCGCTAATGAATATTTATATTAAAGGCTGTATTTGTGCAAAAACCATATATAATATGAGTGAATCAATATAATAATAAACTTATGCATTTAAATCTTCACATGTTTAATGAAATATGAACAATATTTTTATTTTTTCAAACATCTTTTCCTCAATTAATATAGTAATTACTCAGTCAAACTCAGTTGACAATATAAATGTTTGTAATGACAAAAAAAAGTAATAGTTCTGCGTTTGGCTCCTGGAGAGGATGATTACCTAAAACTGGACGCAAGTATCATTACCTAGATATGTTGTTTGTTTGCACAATTTCGTCTTTTTTTCTGATTGCTTTTTTGGCATTTGTGTTTCGCACGAAACGTCTGATATTTACTTAAACGACGAGGTTAATAATGATTAATGAAAGCTCTTAATTGCGCGTTTCGTGAAAGTCAAAATACGTACGTCCGAGATAAGGATCGCCGGTATATAAATTTAACTAGAGTCGCCTCCTTCGAACTTGTGTTCGCACAAGCGTAAAATTCTTTATCCGCTTCGCCGTTTGATTCGGTTTTACGAAGTCACGCAACATGATGCCGTAACGGTTACGCTAACGCGGATATTCTTTTTCTCAATCGATGCCGCTTCTTCTTCTTTTCTCGCGGCGAGACAGCTGCACTGATACATTCATTACTTTTTCTCCGTAGACCGCGTTTTTTTTTTCGATTACAAACGCTATAGCTACAAAGATTATTTTATTTCAGAGATAATGCTAGTCACTTTTTTCCGCGCTCGCTTATTTAAACCTTGATTTTTGGTTCATGATTTTTGTAAACATCCTCTTCACGCTTCAGCAGTGTCTTACATTTTTATTCAGACAATGAATTTTCATGCAAATTAAAATAATCATTTTACAATTACTTGTCTCACAATGATAAATGATTGGAAAGTTCATTGACTAAAAATTCTCTGTTCCTTTTTTTTTGTTTAACTTGTTACATTTGTGGGTTATTCATGCTCTTCTTTTTTTATAAAAGATTAGTACATTTAAAAACAAACTTTTCTCTGAAATTTGTTTTTTTGTATCATATTTTACGTTGTTTTTTCCTTATTTAATAACTCTGAATTTTAATTTAAAAATTGTATTAGTTAAATAGATTAAGAAAAACTAATTGAACAAGTAATAGATAGAAATAAGAAATATTGTACGTCGTTTGGACTTGAATTTTTGAGGCGTTTTCGATGGTGTAAAGATCCAGTTTGCAAGTTCAAACTATAATTTGTTAATTTTATAAATATATTATCGCAATCGGAAAGTTGAATATGAAATTTGAACGTGAAACTTAATATCAAGTTTACTAACTCTTTCATGTGCAACTTTGTTTTGTCGTAATAATGTAACAGCTTCTCCTCAACAAAACTTGGCTGATACGATGTGAACATAGTTTGTATATTAGATAAATTCCAACACACCATTCTGAACTTATTTTGAATAAGCAGATAATTAATTTGAAGAAGATTACAATATGTTTATTAAACCTTTTCATTTATGAACAATATTTGTGTGTAAAGTTAGACATTGCAGTTTCAGCAATTAGTTTTTACTGAAAAAAAAACAGCAAACAAAAAAAGAAAAATTCGCATACTGCCAATTATGGTCGATAAATATTTTTTCATTTGCAGAAAAAGTACATCAAGATTAAAGTAAACAATATTTGCATTGCAATTTAATTAGTATAATCGAATATTTAGTTGAATCAAGTTCAACAAATTCACCAAGTTTGATAACGTTTAATTGCATATTATTATGATATGAACATAACAGCTTATTATTAAATTAATATATATATTTAAAATCTCATTAATTAAGTATAAAAAAAACAACAAACAAAAAAATCTGGAGTGTAAACTAATTAAACAATAATAAATTTATTGAAGAAATAAAATTTATGGAGTATAAAAGTTTTAAAAAGGAGAACACGTTTGTTGCGATACACGATCCCATATATTTCCCACGAGTAAAAGTGATACAACTTGAACGAATCAACCAAACTGAAATCGAAATCTCTGGTTTTCTTTCACTTTCTAGATGTCTTATTAGGAAACGCGATGTTGTGTAATGACGAAGATGATAAATCTATCTATTAATTTACAAATTAAACTACACTTGTAAAATTAGATGCAAACATTTGACAGTTTAATTATAGTAAAATGGAAAAAAATTAAAGTAAACTTGTATATTATTGTACTATTTATTTCTCATTTTTATTTATATGTATGGTATATAAAACCCAACAAAATGCAGCCTAACTATACACAATTCTCTCCCACAACTCGCAATACATCATTCCAATTATGCCAATTGACTGACATGGTACAGTTTAAAAGAACAGAATAATTTATAAGCACAAATCAATTCATGAATTTCATGTTACTTAAAAGAAGCGCAATTTTACATTCTACATATTGTCAGCAAACAAAAACATCTTGATTTAATTCATATGCTCTCTTGGTGTATAAGTTTTCCGTGGTAAATTTTGTCGAAACAAATAACATATAAATCAAAAGCACTTGGCTGCTTCTTCTTCTTCTTGCCTTCAATTTTTAAAGCCAAAGATTTAACTTGCTGCAGTGGAATTCATCTTCGCCGCAAATCATCATCGTCGACACGACGGCTCGGCCGCAAAAAAGCACCCTCGATCGCTGCACCGCTGGAAACCAAAACTCATCACTCTCGTTCTCCTAATCCATTTTTTGCAGAGATTGAAAATGGCACTGCCCAAGTTTTTAACGCCGCGGTGCCGATTCATTTTCAGCTGTGTCTTTGTTACTGTTATGATTATGAGCATTGCTATATGGTACACGCATAGTGACACGTGATATATTTATTAACCCGTCAAGTGGCGCATTATTCATCGTTTAAGTGAGCGCTCAGCCGTCCGTCACGGGAAACGAAAAGACCTAAGTCAGGGCTGTCGCTATCGGGGGATCTGTGTATATCGCTGGTCAAGGCTACGATGCCAGACCGACCGCCGCGGCCAATCGTGAAAGTTCGAATAACACGAGATTCTTGCCACGTTTAATGAACGACCCGATCATTCCAAACCAATTTTGTCACAAATTCCAGCCAAATTGCAAACTAACCGCAAAGCAAACGACAAAGATTGGATTTCAATGATTATCGATTTTTATTTCCGATTAATTAATAGAACTGATTTTTTTCTTTGATAAACGAAATAATTGAATTTATGCAGCTGAAAGTTGATTTTAGGTATTTTTGAAGAAAGAAAGAAAAAACTGAATTTTTTTACAAAGATAAGATAGTTCTTTCAAAAACTCTTGATTGAATAATCATTTATTTAATAATAATTTTTAATTCTTAACAGTTTTTTCATTTGCATTACACTTCAAATATTGTATGTTTTATATTCCTAAAAGAATAGTTTTTTAAATTCAAAAGAAGAATCTCTGCGTAAGAATTAAATTTGATTTCTAGTTCAAACAGAGGTGTGTAGCTTTACAAAGGAGTTGCGATTTAATAACTTTGAAATTGATTAAATAATTTATCATGCTGCATAGCTTCCTTTATTATTTTTAGAATACTAATTACTAAATTGATTTTATCACTTAACAATAAAATTGCTATATTTAGCCTTTCCTATAATAATTAATGCCGATTATAGCAAGAAAAAAAGAACTCGTTGCTGTAAGTAAACACTAAAAGTACATCCTTTTATAATGTGTAATTACACAGTTCTCATTATTTTGTATACTCTTTGTGATGTCGCTTATAACAGATGTGTGATTTTCTTTTCAATGTCTTTCTTCAAATGATACCTCAATCATATAATTTTCTACTATATATACGTGTATACTCAGACGAAATTATTTGTCGTGTAATTTTGTTTTCTTCGGCCATTCTTTTTTTCAGAATTCCTCATCTCGGTAATTAGACGCGAATGTCATTAAGTTTTCATTGGTAAAATTGAAGATGCTTGGCAATGGATTTGCAATTCAAATCATAAAAATTAATCACACATCACGGGCTTTGCTCGTTTATGAATAATTTATATTTATTTTTATACTTGCAAGTCGAAAATTATTTGTATACTTTTATCAACAAGTTTAATCAAATCAAAAGAAATGATGCCTGCTGAATACTTGACAAATCAAATCAAGCTCCCGGCATTGTTGATTAATTACTGTGGTCTCACAATAATGCGATACGCTGTAAACGAACCCGTACATTGTTGGACAATTATTTATTATAATTGCAATTAATATAATGTGATAATTTATAGTTAAACAGGTGGAATTAAATTGCGGGACACTCGCGAGACATTTCAAGGTTAATCGATGTACTGGAGAATGGTATTTCAAATTTTTTGAACAGATTATCGGCAAAGACTAATTTACTAGGCGAATGCATTTTCAATTTATACAATTTTTAATTAGTATTGACAAAAAAATGTGTATTACAACCATAAATATTAATTTACGTCATAACGATGTTAATTAAAAAAGTGTATAGATAAAAAATTGAATTTATCATGTTAAAAAGATTATTAAGCATTTCAGAAAGTTTGTTATGTATTAAATTTAACCAAACGAATTGAGTATAACATTTTTCGGAAAAATTGAACAAGAAAAAAGCACTCACCAAATTAAATGTGAACTACATTTCCTGTAATTATAATCTTATATTTATGTTTTTAAAAAGTTGTATTAAATCTTAAAATAACAAAAAATACATTTCAATTAATTTGGATGAACTAAATGAGATGAACGTTTTCCTTATTCGAATAAACATTAATCAAAAGTTTTATATGAAATTATAATCTGTTAAAATGTATTTTGCTGTACATAAACCGTGCCCATGACCGTTTCCAGGGATCCTTCAGCCAAAGTTAACAAGACTTTGTGTCAATAATGATGAGTTAATAGTCTTCTTTTTTGTACACATTAAAAATAATGTCATGTAAATACGAAAATACGATAAAATTGGCGTAACGATGATCGGTTGAAGACGTCTCGATAGCATACTTATGCCAATCATTAAATCCTACTTAACACAATTACTTTTTTCCAGACATAATCGTTGATAAGTCGCGATAATTGAGAGCGAGGGCTGAAGGAGTATTTTATGATCACGTAATCGGTCGGGTAATTTTGACGATTAACAGCATTCCGTGCATTCAGAAGCCTGCCGGAAATTGGGCCGGGTTTGCTGATCGAGTACCGAAAATTGAGACCCTCTTTCGGCACAAGTAATACCTATGCTCAGGGCGTACATTTTTTGTAAGTATTATATGTTTCCACCCAGTTAACGAAACGCTTCGTTTCACTTTATAAAGTGTTCTGTTTCTTTTTTTATGGTTAATTAGTAAGAATGTTAATTAAAGTTTACAGTTTGAGAAAAACTTTCAAAAAAAAAAAAAAAAAAAACATTTACTTGCTTTTAATTTGCAAGTGTTATTAAAAACTATTAATTTTACAAATTATATACCAAAAAACTGTTAATTTTAATTTAAAAATAAAAATGAACTAAAAATTTTTTTTATACTATTTGAAATGGATTGCTATTTTCATTCACATTTTGGTCGCAAGAACTATAGAACGTTGGTGAAGAAAGAAAAGCAGTGTTTATCAACGGCTTCATGCTTGATTAATTAATGACAATGTAATTCATATGTGAGGGCGTGGTGCAACTTGCTATCACTCTCGACGAGAATGACCGCGTCGAAATGGCATTATGAAACTCTGCACAAAATATGCTGATTAGTTCAACAAAAAGTGTTATCGAGATTGTAAAGGTAAATCCTGTTTTCGTGTTGCGATAGCTCGTCATACGTGCGTCGGATTAAATCATTTCATAATTGGGATTATCATTATTTCATTTTAGATATAATACTTTTAAACGATCTTATTTTTTATTCAATGTTTGACACTAAGGTGTAACTTCTGTCAAGAA
>JABFPM010005006.1:0-11844 GCA_022817325.1 Idris sp. 1 HC-2018 | reverse complement strand
AAGTGTTTGCGGAAGTCGAATTTCAAAAATGATTGCAGCTGCGAAATAATTAGTACTTGTGTACATTAAAAAAATATTAATACTATAAGCAAGTATATAGAATAATATTGTAATTTTTTTTCACTTGAACAAAGCAACATCACTTTACAAAGAATAGTTGTCAGAGGAAACGGAACTAGAATTTGAAGAATGACAGATATTTATACAATGAAAAAGACGTGTCTGCTGCTGTGGACGCACATTATAGATCGTCGGGATGTGAGTGGCATCATTTTACTCCACAACAAGAAACACAAACCACTTATTCATTTGCAGAATATTGACAGACTTCGATTATGCATACGAATTTTATAAAAAAAATTGTTTTTAATTATTCCAAAATGTATAGCTATTTTGAAAACTCTGCCCTTTATAAATACATTTTAATAGGTAAATTAAAATTTGAATAAAAACTACAAAATTTAAGAATGCTTTATTAAAATATGAAAACTATTTTTTTTATTAAAATAAAAAAGCATTTCATTATTTTAATTATCAGTTTTTGTTGCAAAAAGGAAAAATTTAAAAATAAGCTGTTTATGTATTTAATTTATAAAAAATTATTACACTCTTTGATAAGACCTCAAACGAGGATAAATAGAAAAGAGGAATAAATATATATCTACATCTATGCTTCATATATGTATACAGTCTTTTCTCAAGTGAATTCTAAGAACGCTATTATCATAACAACCGCGATGATGTTGTTCATGTAAAGATAATTACAGCAAATTTCAAAAAATAATAACGCCTGGTTAATTACTTTTAAAAAATGACATCTAAAACAAGTTGCTAACTGAATTACATTTAACTGTTTTTTATTTAGTTTAATTGTATGAAACATTAAATGTAATAATAGTATAGCTTTAAAAATTCAATTTTTCAATAAATTCAATTAATTAATTTACAACAATTTAAATACATTTTTACTGCAGTATTAAGCGTAACAATTCATTGTCAAAAATAACAAAAACACTGAGTTCTGATTTTTACTTTTAATAAAATAAATTGTTATGACAAAATACAAATGTAAGCTTTAGTTTTAAATTATTACTAGTAGCAAATTTATTTTTCTTGGCTACCTTTAACCATTAATGTAATGCGTAATTGTTAATTTATTCAAGTTTTTATGGCAGCAATCATAATTTTTTTTTTCAATTTATCTCTGATACTCGTGCCAAAAAGAAAATTTTCACACGAGTTCAACGATTCGGAAACTTTTCATTCACATATGTTTCGTGTCATTTAAATTAAAAAACTTTCAGTGATTAACGACAAACAAAAAAAGACTGCGAGTATTTTTTGCAAAAAAATAAAAGCGAATTTTCTTGTGTATATAGCATATTGAAAAGAAAGCAAATAAGAAGAAGCACGTCGAAGGACAGCAAAAAAATGCAAAACATTTATTTGATGTTGCTTGTTCAATATAAGATAAAGGGCAGTTCTGATTTCAAATAATTTTGCGATTATAACGACGACCGTTAAAGACGATTAAGATTTGTAGGTTAAGCTTTTCAGTTGGCATTCGGCATTTGATATATATCATTATTGAAAATTCCCGGCTAGTCCTACATTTGAAATGCAGAAGGTTAGAAGAGGTGGAAAAAAGGTATTAATAAGAACACAACGGAATGCGATGGATAACCTTCGAATTTCTAGAACAATAGGAAAATATGTACATTTACTTACAGCTTTTTCTCAATCCAAATACGCGTACCAATAAATATAAACTGGGATTCATTTATGGCAAATAACGCAACATTTTATTTCGAAAAGAAAGAAAAAAAATCGGGTCACGTTGCAACTTTATGAATTATCCAGGAACAATGGATCTAATTTTTATACAGCGATGAGTGACATTATTCACACTTTATCAACATTTGTAACAAATTTTGTATCACGTACGAAAAGATTAATTAAAGTAATACGAAACTTGTCGTCTTATCATTAACTTGCTTTTCATCCCTTTTGATCCCATTTTTCTTAAGGTGACATATAACTCGTGTTGTCTGTCTCTCTCATATAAACATAGTTTTTATGTAATATTTTTGTTAATTTTAAAAATTTTTTTAAAAACGCATAATCGATTGCTAAAAAAACGTATTTCGAAGATTTCACGAGAAGGAAATCTTTGTAGGTTATGTAAACTAGCGTAACTTTTGAGAAACTGTAAATGTCGGTAAATTGATTGCAGTTTCCAAAAGCTATGCTAGTTCACATAACTTACAAAGATTTGCTTCTCGTGAAATCTTTGAAACATGTTTTTTTAGTAATCGATTTTACAAACATTTTTAAACTTAAAAATATTACATAAAAACTATTTTTCTGTGAGAGCGACAGGCCATCCGAGTCACAATCCGAATCACCTTAAAATTTAATAAAATATTCATCAATGACGAAAAATATTTTTATTTTTTTGTCAAAACTGCTATTACAGCGCTTAATCTATATGCTTACGAATTTTGTTAAGTAATTTTTAATTTTTTTCTAGATTTTATTTTATTATATCTAATTGTTCAATAAAAATAATGCGTTTTAAAATTTTTGATCCGCCATATTAGTTCCGCCATTTTGAATTTTGAAAATCTCACTTAAGATTTGTATTTAGCGACATCAAAATCCGCTGAGTGCCAACTTTTATTGTGTTATTGCTATTTTTAACTAAGAAAAATCAGTCAATGTAAAGTGGGATCTTTTTGGTCCCATCATGACTGAAAGGGTCAACTTTTTTAAAAATAGTTTCATTAACACTTTTTTTGGTTAGATCAAATTTTGTCTAATTGTTTTTCAAAGTAGATCAAGTTTTATTTTCAAATAAAAATTATTTTTAATACAATTGTTAATAACTAAAAGTATGCTTAATTTGGAATATTTTCATTATCTTAATATTACTTTTGTAGGTGAAAAAAGTTCAATTTATAAATGGATTTATAATTAGTTAAAACTCGAAGGGCACAGCCCGACTTTGAACTATTTGTTTGTATTTCGAAATATTTCTTATTCTTATTATTATTTTTTTTTTTCTTTCGAGTGACATTTATTATTCCTTCGAAAGGTCTTCCTTCATTGATTATTTCCATTATTTATTTACACATTTTTTAATTTCATCTTTTTATATTTCAATAACCATGGCTGGATTTCGTCGATAAATTATTAATTTTCAAATATTAAATTGGTATTGGCAACATAATTAGTCAATAAATCAATTAAAGCTCACACACAATGCCACATTAGCAACAAACTGAAACAAGATATCCACATGAAACCAATTTAATTTTATTAATTTTTATATAAAGCTGTTTAATTTCAAAAATTTTAGCTAAGACTTTTTTTTGTAATGTGAATTTCCCAGTACCATCAACATAAATTTAAAGTTTCTTTTTTGAAATGCCAATAAAAAAAATTAAACATTATTTTTTACATTATTATTAGTATTTAAAATAATTTTGTCAGGTGTGGGTTATAAAGAAAACATCTTCATTATCCAGGCGTTTACCGAAAAAAACAAAATGAAAAACAAAAAAAACCGAGAGAAGTGTACAAAGCGAAACAATAACAAGTGTAACAGCAGAACTGAGTGCACTCGCGAATGGAGTGAGTATTTTGCTCATCAAGTCTGCGCACGCCAAAGAATCAACAGCATCCCTTTAAGAAATTCCCAAATTTGACCTATTTTTCAAGGCCGCACACTGACCTTCCAATGCCGCGCATTCTTTTTGCAAATTCCATCTGTTTTCCGTTCCATTTCTCGTATTATTTTAAAATAGATCAAATTAAAAAAACAAAGAAAAAAAAAGAACCTAATAAAAGAAAGATTAATATTAATTCTCCGAGAATCAACAGTTTCTCTTGAAAAAGTATTTTCTCTGTTTCAGTTTGCAAGATGATACATTATACATGCTAAAAAATCTCTGATTCTTTACCGTAAATAGCTAGAATTTTGTTGACTTTTTTTCCAATTAGATAAATTTTTGTTAAAAAAGATCAAATTCTATGTTTACATTTTTTCAACATAAATCAAGTATTTGTAAACAGATCTAATTCTACCTTTTCCTATTTACATTTTTTTGATTGGATTCTATTTTTGTAAATCAAATTAGATTTACATTTTAAAGATTTGTTTACGTTTTTTTTTCAATTTTATTAAATTTAGTTCATTGTTTAAAATTCTTTTTAATAACAATTATTTCGCAATTTTCTCGACAATTGATACGAGAAAATGTTATTGTGTGAATATACGCATACATAATATATGTAATGAAGAAGACAGCAGAACAACAGGTGCAAAATAGATCCCAGAACACTCTGGCAATCGATTGAACAGCATCATGCTCATCAATATATCTTGACGTAATTACATTTCCTGCCTGACTATTACCGTTAATGACTACGTAAACAGGCATTAATGGTCACTCAGGGAGAACGATCTCTGAAGGCAGATGCTTGAGTTATCGCGACAAGACCGATTAGTGAAGGCCGAACGAGTGACCCAGGTCGTGGCGCGTTAGCAAACCAAGCACACCTGGTATACACTGCGTCCGCCCGCCACCCCCTGTCCGAACCAAACTAAACAATACCAAAACAACGCCAGCAAAAAATCAGCTATATTCAACGAATTATATCTTTGTTTATACCATTTGTTTTACAATCTTATTTTTATATTATCTTATATTTAATACCGATCAAATATGGCTTCTTATGTTTGAACAAATTTAAATTTATTTTTATTGATAAATTTAAAATAAATACTGTTGTATATTTTAAACTCCAAGGTAGCCGGAAAAGACTCTTAATTAAGAAGCATAAATTATTATTTTTAATTAATAGTTTGTACGTTTTTCATTTTTGTCCTAACTCGAGCTAGACTCTGACAACATTTAAAATAAATTTGCCCCACTTGTTTATTTACGTTTCTTTTTTATACAAGTTCTAGCTTGTTTGAAAAAGTATGTTACATCTTCATTATCGGCAGCATCAACTTACGGACAAGAATGTTGCTCATGAGTGTCGCGGGCAGACAAAAAACAATGACGAGGATATCGGCCACGGCAAGGTTGACGATGAAGAAGTTTGTGACCGTTCTCATGCGCGGTGATCGATAGACCACGGCGATGACGAAGCTGTTGCCGATCAGACCGACAACGAAGACCAGCACGTAGGCGATGCAGTAGACCGCGGACATGGCCAGGCCGTGTCGGTAGAGCCGATCGGCGACGTGCTCAGCGGACAGCAGGCTGACATTGTTGCTGCTGGCGTTGATCAGGCCAAAGCTCGGCGGCTCGAGCGCCGACTGCGGACGCACGATCACCAGGTCGCTTAGCGAGCTGTTCAGGTAGTACTCAAGGTCATTGCGGATGATCTGCGGGCGGCGCGGCTCCGCGTCGAACTCATCCGAGTCCGGCAATCGGAGCGACACCATGCTCACGCATCCCCCAGGTGCCCCGTTCAGGATATAAAACGCGTACCCTTACCGGTCGCGCGACTTTTCCCGCTCAAAGTGGCTGGCGTGACAACATTGCATCTTGCAACGGTTTTTTTCAAATCTTGTGTCAAATAAAACAAAATCTGATGATTATGTTTAGACGGAAAATATAGTTTTAGATATTTTGTGTTTGATATATATATATATATATATATATATTTATATATATATATATATAGGTTATACAAGGTATGCAAGTGTCTGCTCGTCGAGCAGTCAGCGTTGACTGAAGTCGACGATCGGCGTCGTGGAGATGTTCCTCCCGACGATGGCATGCAGCTCGCGCACGCGCCACTAATAGTGTGTCATGTGCAAAACGTAGCTCGAGTGTACGTTTTGCACATGTAGAACACGGCGAAGCGTACGCCCGCCGCTGGTCTAGTTCATGACGAATTCTCGACTATATAATATTTGTGCAGCCGGAAAGGGGGAGGGGGCAGGGGGCGCGCGAGCTCGGGTGTGTCGAGGTAGGCACACGTACGGGCACAGCACGTGCGCGCCCCTATGTACCGCGATCTATGTATCGTGACCTCATTTCCTACAGAATGGATTTAATGCGTTCGAAATGACGAGGCCGAAATTACACGGCGCACGGAAAGTGCACCGTGCGAAATGGGTTAATTTGTTTGTCGTCGCCGTGTGCGAGCAAACGGCGGAGGTGTTGCTGAAAACGCTGTCCTGAAATCATGTTTAATTAACGGTTATTTGCGGGGGGGAATCGTTTTCCTGAAAAGCGGGAGGGAGACACAAAATGAACTATAAAATGACTTTGAAAAAAAAGCAAATTCATTTGTTTGAAAAAACCGTTATTTTGAATTGTAGAATTTTTGTTGTTTGCTTTGAATTAAGATTTTTGGTGTTTTGATTCAATTCTGTTATGTTTGTTTTGAATATAAGATTCTGTTATTATTGTTTTGAGAATAAATTTACAATTCGTTTGTTTTCGTTTTTAAAATACACAAAGTTTTTTTTCTTTTATATTTTAGGGGCTTTATTTTTTAAAAGTACCTTTTACTTCACGAAACAAAATTTTTGTTTTTTCTTTTGTTATAAAATTAACACTTCAGCTTAACCGTGCAAAAAAGTTTGATAAAAAGTTGAGCAGGTATATCGATCGAATGGTTAAGGATTTCGGCTGAAATAATGTTGCCGCTAATGAAACGACCAATTAATGCACAAGTTATATTAGCTCTGAAAAAATAATAAATATTGTTTCTCGTTTGCCGGTCAAGTGTGAGTTTTCTCTGCCCAGGTTGCGCGGATTTCCGGATCAGGTCACGGTCAAGGTGGCCTATTTCAAAGGGCTCGTAGGACTCGCATACTTTATCTGATTAACTGGCGTCAAAAAAAGTCAAAAACGACCGGAAGCAAAATGCAAATTACGGAAATATTGATTTTGTTGACAAACTGAAGTTATTAATTTTTGTTGTACTAGTGTGAAATTTTTTTTGTTTTTCACACTAAAACGTAATTGCTGATTTTTTTTATTTGATAATTAATTTGCATATACAAAATCGTGTTTCTGTCACTTTGATGGCAAATGTAACTATTACATGATAAACAAAGATAAAGTGGAGCGTTCTGTCACGTGATCACTGTCTCGTTGTTGATGTCGTATCGTTTACATTGTCAATCTCTTTCGACGTATCATCACTTACACACGGACACATTGTTTCGGTGAACACTTTTTTAAAGTTCGTAAAAAATTAAGTATCCAGTTATTAAATAAAATATATCGGAGGAAAATACACCTAAAATGTTATTAAATAAACTGGGACACTTAAAAATTTTGCTTTCAAAAACATTATACGTTTGTGCTGTAAAATTATCAAAAGCTCAAAGTAATATTTACAAAGCGTCAGGGTTATTTTAAGCTTTTGAAATCGACATGTAAACTTTTTGTGAATCTGCGTTTGAAATCAATATAGAGGGAGCAGTGACGACACGTTAAATTTATTGTAACTATTTACAGCAAAAAAATATATTATTTCAGTAAACTATATAATATAAGAAATATTTAGTATTATATAGGCAAATCTCTAGAACTTTTGTAACTTACCTGTCGCTCGCATTTCACTTCAATTTTGTGGATTATGGAATTGAAGATTTTAGTTTGTATGGTTTATACACTTCCAGTTATTATAGTTTTGCACTTTGTAAGTATTTATAAGCTTATAAGAATTATAGTTTGAAAATATTTCACAATCTCAAGTCCGAATTATTACGTTTTTGATATGTCTCTTTAGGTTATGCAGAAACATTTTATTTCTTAATTTATAAGCACAGAGTTCAACTGAATTAAAAAATTATTAAACATTACTTTTAACTTTAACAAATACAATAAGCACAATTCAAATGATGCGCATTTAATATGTAAATTATCAAAAACATCAAAATCTGTCCCTGAGTTTAGATGTCAAAGAAGTAATATATTTTGTAATTGAAAATATTGATATGTAAAAAATACTTTAATACTTCTGGATGAACTGCACAGTATCTTGATGTCATAAAATATATGTGCATGCAATAAAATTTAATTATATATTAAAAACTACTTAAATAATTGAAAGGCCATTTCGAAACATTACGTCTTTGACGTTAGAACAGAAAAGCTGTCAAAAACGTAATATTTACCTATGCTTTTACAATTAAATATTAATTTAAAGTTACGAGCAAGTAATTTATCACTGTTCGACTTTATATTATTCATTTTAAAGTAATAATAAATGATAACTGACATAAAACTGAAATGTGTTACAACTTTTTTTTAAAAAATGTGGCAAATTGAAAGTTAGAGGTTCAAGAGAATTGCCCATATAAAAATTATATATTTTGTGAAGGCATAATGAAGGTTATGTAACAAAAAAAACAAATATTTTAATAAATTTGAAAGTCGGACCTCTTGCGCTGCAATTTCGAAATTGCAAAGATTTTCTAACCTCAAAAATAACTTTTTCAACAATCGGAAATTATTATCTACCTTTGTATTCTTACTTTATATTGAAGCTATCTAGAATCCTGTGTATAGGGATTCTTCTTATAATAGCGACATTCTTGAAATAGCGAGGAAATATTTTACTTATTAGGATAGCAAATTATTTTGCTGTTAACGTGAAGTCCCTTTGACATTCTCTATTATGGGATTTGCAAAGCGTTCCTTTTTACGTTTTATGTTTTCTAAATCGTTGTAAATTTATTCATCTTTTTTTTTAAAACAAAAATTTTTTTCTACAATAATTTGCATATAAATTGTACGAGAATTTATCGTTTAAATTAATGAATTTTGTTTCTTTGTTTTAATCTGCCAGTAATGTAATTGTCTAAATATTTAGTAGTTTGTTTTTAAAATGAAGCACTAAAACTGAACGTAAAGTTAAAAATCATATTATAAATGGTTTTAAATTCTTTGTGTACGCACATTGTGCAAAAAGATGTAAAGTTATTTTATATTGTGGACCAGTTTTGCATATGATGAATACAGTACTTGGCACCTCTTCTTTTTTCAGTTTGACTTTTCCAAGTTAATACATTTTTAAATCGTAATGGGTTTACATAGCCTTTAAAAGAGATCATAAAAGCGTCGATAAAACTATGAAACAAAACGTATCATGTTATAAAACGAGAGAAAACCAAAGAAGGGCGAAATATGTATACTTAAATGAAAACATTTTCTTGCAAAGTTGTGTATTTTTATTTCTAGTGAGTACAATTTGGTGTAATATCATATGTGTTTTTATTCGAAGATTATTTACTTATTACATTTTAATATCAAATTTATTACTTAACAATTAAATTTTAATACGATTTATATAAATCAAAATGTACAAAAAAGTCTTTATTTTTCTATAAATTGTTATACTAAAATCTTTAATGAATATTTTTGATTTGTATATTAAAAAGCTACCTTATGTAATGTACATATTAATTATTATACGCAATTTTCATTTATACAATAATTTTATAAATAGAATTAATTGTATAAATCACGTGGTATACAGTAATACAAAATTCTTATTATTATATAGTTTTATCATTAATTATTGTTTAAGAGTAAACTTTTTTGTAGAAATAATTCGTACTTAAAAACAAAATCCTTAAAATACCATTATTATCCTGTAATTGAAATATTATTTACAAAAAATGTTGCTTAACTAATTATAAATACATTTTTGTCTGCACGAAGTATATTCATGTTTATTTCACTAAAATCTAACTTTTTATGATTAACATTACGAGACATTAAAAAGCTTTTTGCTTATTCAAATTTATATTTGAACAAACTTAGTGCGATAAAACTGAATAGTTTCGCTATTTAGCGCCGACAAGAACATGGGAATATCAATTTATTGATATTAAGTCATGATGAATCATCTTAATGTGAGCATAAAATAGACAAGAGATAACACTTTAACCCTCTACTATTAATCTGATATAACTTTCTATGAATTGAAAATTATTATTTGACATGTCATCTTTTTTATGTATTAATAATTCAACTTGTAATTATAAATGTTTGCAATTTAAAATCTGCAAAATATAATATTTAATTAAATTAAATAATTTTTTTTATTCAAAAATATGTATAAAATCTAATATTTTTTAAATGCTGAAAATATATATATATATTCCTATTAATTTCAAATTGTATTAGAAATTTTGTATACATGCAAAATATGATAAAATGTATTTTAAAAATATTATCAATTTGAATTTGTTGCATATACAGTTTTTAAATTGTCATAAATATATTTTGAACCGTATACATTTATTTAAATTTTATGTAAGTATACTTTATCCTTTGTTTAATTGTAATATATAATAGTTTTTGTAAACAATTCGAAACAAAACTAAATATATAAAAAGTGAACAATTAATCAGTACATTAGCTGACTTAAAAAATGAAATTAGTTTAATACTTATTTTAATTTCAGAAAGTTTAATTTCAATTTAACAAATTTCACAACAATTATATCGACGTATAAATTATGTAAATCAGAAGTAAAGAAAATTACTATAGTAATCAACGTAAATAAACTGTATATTCTGAAGATTTATATATTCTATTATTTATTCGACAATAAATTTCCACATAAGGTAGAAACGTAAGTTTTTTTTATTTCTAAAAGCCAAATTAAATACCATCTGTGATTAGTAATATATTATAAGTATATCTTGTTGTTATAGATATGACAAAATAAACGAATACATTTTTTATTAGATTTGTATAAAATATTTATACATATAATAGAATTTTGTTCTTGGATTTTTATGTGTAGAAAAATATTATCCTTATAATTACTAACTTAAATAATTTGAACAGATAATTCTAAACTTAAAATAAATTACATAAGTATTTTTAATATAAAAAGAATAAACCTATCAATTTTAAAATTACTTAGAGAAAAGACAATAAAAATATTATATTCGCAGTCAAAAACAATACTTTTTTATAAATGAAAACTTTCTTCTTTCAACTATGATTACAACTAAAATAGATTTGGTACTCAAAAATATTTAATTCTTTAAGAAAATATATATTTCTTAATAAACATTAATTAATTAAGTTTATAATATAAAGAAATAATTAATTTACTTGTTATACTTTGGTTTAAGAATTTTATTATTTATACGAAGACAAACGTAGTTTCTAAAATAAGTTTCAATCCGATTTCTTGATAAGAAACAAAGGGAGACAAGTTCAGGGATTTTTGCGCTTTTCCTAATACGTAATGTATACGTTTTTTAGTCCGTCTAGGGATGTGAATTAAACCCACAATTTATTACTCAATAATTAAAGTTGCGATTAATTTTTATTTAGGTCACAATCTCTGTAATTGAAAATGGAGTTAAAGAGTCCTCAGTAAAAATACTTGAAACTGTCTGATAAATGCTTTTCCAAATTTGGATTTTAATCTCTAATGGAAACTTATTCAAAAGTCTCCAAAAATAGTTTGATTTTATTTTTATCCACTTGTGTTCAAATAAAGTTTTTTTTCAGTGTTCACGTAGAAATTTTGCTGGAAGTTGGCAGGTTTGCTTCCATCGTTCTTCTGAGTGTTTTCTTTTTGCACAAAAGTTGCTCATAAGCTTGTCGATAAAGTTTGCTGGTGGCTGCATAAATGAAAGGATTAATGACCGATGAAGCCCAAGCCAGGATCGAGGCGACGACGTGCAATACCGGCAGTCTCATCTTATCGTCGATCACGTTGACCAGCATAAGTGGCAAAAAACATAGCAAGAAGCAGACAAAAATGGTGAGCATGAGTCGGGTGACTCGCGAGTCGTCCTCCCTGCAAAAAATAATAGTTAAGTAAAACAGATTT
>JABFPM010005005.1:0-11844 GCA_022817325.1 Idris sp. 1 HC-2018 | reverse complement strand
TGTTCAGAGAGTTAGTTTTGACCTCAACTCTAATATAACTCATGTTATATAATGACTACTTGAAAGTGATTATCCTATTAAATTTTACTACTAACAAGTTATTAATTTGCTACTTCACCTTTAATTAAATACAAAGTTATTATTTTTAGTATCGAAAAAAGTGAAATTCACATTTGTCTGTCTACATGTGTAACTAAACTACTTAAAAAAATTAAAGTTTTACTAAACTTATCGCTGAACTACCTAAAAAATTAATTTTGTCTAAACGTACAACTACATTAATTTAAAAATGAAAGCTTGAATAAACGTACAAACTACCTAAAAAATTAATTTTGTCTAAACGTACAACTACATTAATTTAAAAATGAAAGCTTGAATAAACGTACAGCTGAACTACTGAAAAAAGTAAATTATCTAGTTTTAGACACTTTTAAGACATATTGGTTTGATATCGAAGAATTGATTATTTTTTCATTAATTTTCAAAGTATCACAATAATGATATTGCAACAACATATTACTGCTTCGGAATAATCCAGGGTTAAATTACATCAAGCATTACAGTTACGGTAACTGAATCAAGTAACTATTGTTGTTGAAAGTTTCAGATACACATAACATATTAATGAAGCACACTTGTGTGTTGATAATAAATAAATTCTGAATAAATTTTAGTATTTAGATGTTAATAAATATGTCAGTATAGTATAATTGAGATTTTAATTGAACTTTCGATTAAAATTATCAACTATTATCTTTATTGTTCTTAATTAATGTGATAATTAAGTTATTATCTATGAGATAATATCGTTGTTATTATTATAACAATATTAGCAGCATAAAGTACTTTCTACTTACAAAAATTAAAAAATATAGTTATTTATTTTTGGATCACTTAACTGCTTATTACAAATAGCAGATATAATTTATATCAATACTGATAAGGAAGAAAAAATGCACATTATTTCAAGTCATTACACAGCGAACAGATTTTTTTCGGGTCTAAAGTAGTGCGGCTGTACGTTTCGTCAGACATTAATGACAAACGACGATGTATATATGTATGTGTGACTCTTTGTCGAAGGAACTGTGCGAGTAATTGTTTTCACGCCATACCACGTGTGCAAAATGCAATGAACTTTTTCTCACGTGTTATTATTTGGAGAAAAAAATAAACAATGTAACGTATTAAAATGCCTCGCACTCTTATGAATAAATCAACAAAAATGTGTGAGTATTATTTTTTCTTTCTCAGTTTCTTTTCTTTTTCTTATCTTTAATAAGATTAATTTAAAATTTGATAATTGTAATTAGATTTTTGTCCAAATTTATTTAAACAAAAAAATTGGGTAATGAACTATGATATACCGTATATTACGGCCCTAAACTTCACACGTATATCGTCAATTTTACTCCGCCATGTGCACGATTCCTTTTTGCTATGTCGGCACTCAGAAGACGAATATTGAGTACGTTTTTAGAGTATCAAAATATGGCTCATTTTTTGTTTTTTATCAGTTATAAAACAAAATTTATTTGAATAACTGAATTTTTCGTACAAATGTTGTAAACAAAATCATTATTAATAAAACTATATATTTAATATTTTTAATTAAAATAGAAATAATGGCTTTTTGAATGAAACTTTGAATAATGCTTTTAGTATTAAATAATGAATAATCTTTAATATTCAAGTAAATTTAATTTCCTGTAAAATACTTCAATAAAACAATATTGAATTCAAATTTTCATTACAAAAAACATTCTGTGTGCAGTAATATGCATTAATTTTTAAATTTGTCAGCAATAAAATACGTTATTTATAATCACGAAAAAGCAAATAGAATTGAAAATATTTTTCATTATTACGGCATATAGCAAACGGTGATCCAAATAATGCGCATGCTTATAGTACACAAATACGCGAATAAATTTAACTGCATCTGTGTTTGTATATCATTATAATATAAAGGTGTTGTTATAATGAGAAAGATAATGGAAGATGTGCAGCAAGTGATGCGGTACAATATTAGAATGAAGCACACGCCTGTATTCTAATATTGTATTACATTACAAACACTTTAATATCACCATCTCAAAGCAAATATCAAGTGTTTAAAACAAATTAATTTTCATTTGATTATAATATTATCATTTATTTTCACTTTTTTCTTGTGAGGTAAACAATTATTTCGATATATTGAAAATATATTGAATTTTTTTTGACGTTGAAATAGAAAAATCGATTTATCTAAAAGAAAGAACAAAATATAGAACAATTTAAAGAGCTTGATTGACATCATAATTTTTGTGTACAAAAATTTAATTAAGAAAAATACTTAAAAACGTAAATCAACAAATCGGTTATAACGTAGATTAAAATGCAATTCCTGTCTTTGACGGAAATCCGATTACTAATACTTAATCCCTTTTCGTATAAATCATCTTGAAACGTCTATTTCCCGTGAAGTAGTTTTTTTTTCATTCATTAATACATATTTGCTGACCAGCAAAGTTTATATGTATAACTAATAAAATTATTGCTCACACGACTTTTATGCAGTGTGCAACTTTTATGAAACATAAAAAGTTGCCTTTTTTATAATACAATTATTGACGGGTGAAGAAAAAAATTGTAAATAATTTTTAAAAAATGTACATATAAAGTTTAAAATTGATTTTAATTTTGCAAGTATTTATTTTACAAAACCTTATATGTATTTTGGCATTTTTAAGAGCATATTATCACAAATTTAATAATAAATGAACAAATAAAACTAAAAAGTAAATCATTATATGAAAAATCTTGAAAATACAAAAAATATTGTAAGATGTCAAATTGTAAAAACCAAAATTAAATATACTAAGTAAATTTTCTTGAATTATAATTTTTGCTTGAAATACAATACTTTTTTTCTCAATTTCTTTTTATATTATATACACTTTCCTTTTATAATGCAAGACGTATTATTCTACCAACTTATTTTTCTGCAACATATGCAACTTGCATTACATGTGAACTTTCTTGTTAGTGACTTTATTCTAGCTTTTTTATTAAAAGAAATTACCATACTTTTTTATAGTTTCAAAATTAATTTGATTTATATTTTAAATATTCTATAAAATCTGTACATCATAAAAGAAAAGACAAAGAATTAAAAAGCAAACGTATATAAAATATATATAAAACTATAAAATTATTCATTATTAAATGAATAATTCGTATAAAAGACCGTGCAAGTAACAGAAAATTATTGAAAGTATTTAATTACATTTTAAATTTTACAAAAACCCGGTTTGAGTAAACATAGAAAAATATTATTTTACATAAATTATAAAGTTGAAATTAAAAACTCCTTTTTATATTCATTTACAACTTGAAAAATTAAATTAAAATTTATGTAAATAAATTTTTTTTACTTATTGTTCAACAGCTTTTTCTTTTATATATAAAAAAATTAACATAATATTTTTGTTAACATTAAACTTAAAAAAAATATTACATTCTTTTTCGTTAATAAAACTATCTTACACAGTTTGTTCGCGTATAAATTTTTGACTTTTTGCTTCGTGCAATTTATTATTGTATAAAATTTGTGTTTTCGTTTATAGAGTGAAATTATGATTTTGAGCTTTTGATGATATCCCAACGACCGTATATCAAAACCGCAAATAACCAGTTTTCGGAGTGTAACAAAAGCGCAAACACCAATCGATCAAGCGCACAGAACAATGTATCATCAAAAGCGCAAATCATTAGTTACATTAATATCTGATAACTATGATAATGAAATATAGTTTAATCAATAAATAGTTCACTTTATTGACATTTCATCTGATGATATTAACGTCTCACATTTTTGCAATAACAAGAATTAAATTAAACTAAAACAGCTGCATTTTTTAATAACAACTTTTAATCAAGAGTTTTTTTGTTTTTTTTTTACTATTTAAACTATGTTTTCAAATAAAATCTGACTAAATATTTTGTTCTAGTACAAAAAGTAAAATAATTGTTAACGTTAAATATTAATTTGTATTACTTGAAATATATTTTATACATTTGACTAAATACTGTTTCGCACCACTTAGAATAAATGTCATATGACTGACTAAATATTTTGTTATACTACCTAAAATATATTTTTCAGATGTCTGACTATATATTGTTTTGTACTACTTAAAAGTGCTCCACTTTTTATATTTAAAAAGCTTAATATAAATGATAATGCAAGAATAAAAACGAGAACAAGGGATTTTTATATAATTTCAGGAGAAATTTGAAACCTAAAGATTGCGTCATAAAAATTTATGAATTGCATTAAAGATAAAGTAACACAGTTTCTGTAATAAATATTTAGAGTTTATGACTTGGCGCACTTAAAGTTAAACGAAAAAAAAGAAAGTCACGAATAAAATGTTTTGCACAAATAATTAAAATATATATGTAGGCTGAATGTCATAAATTTATATATAAAAAACGAGTACTTCAAATGCAAACTTCTTTTTTATTGTTTTTATATGACTCGTACTCGTGAAAATAAAATTTGACCATTACGAGATGTAAGACTGCAAAAAGAATAAAGTAAAATTTCAACACAAACGATGTTATTGCCAATCTTTTTTTTATTCACAAAAAGTTATTTATGCAAAATAAATTGAAAAATTGTTTTAAATAGAATTTTCGCTAATCAGAACGTTCATTAGTATGTTTTATACATTGAATCCAGTGACGAGCATGTCGTTGGCCCGCTTCGATAGATGCTTTATTAGGATTTATGTCCGGCCACTATAATCGTAATAACCGGTACAGCATACTGATATAGTGGTTCTACGCATTTGAGAGACAGTGAAGCAGAACCGACATGCAAATTTGGCTTCTCGCTATATAGCAGTCGCGGAGACCTGCGTAAACGCGGCTTTATCGCAGATGAGCTGATTGATAAATACTGATTTGATAAACGGTCAATACCATCTTGTCTAAATCATTTGAAATTAAGCACACGCTTTTGATTGTCAATAGTTCACAAATTAACTATAAACAATACAAAGGAAACAATTTCTAAATTGGATATCAACATTATTCTTAAATGAAAATTAATTATCAAATGATTATATAGACAATTGTTAAAAAATATTATAAACGTAAAATAGATTTTTCTCATCACTAGAGTAAGAAATAGATATTTTTGTGTTTCCCTTTTTTTGTCTTAAAGCTCTTAATTTGTTCACTATAATAATATTGAATTTGAAAATAGTCGATTTTGATTCATAGAAATAAAGAGTGCCTGAAGGGCTTCAAATGTATTTCTGTCAGTGCAGTTCATTAATTAATATTACTATTATTATTATGATCGCTTATATAAAATGAATACATTTGTAGAATATTAAAAGCCCAATATAGTATTCTATGAATATTATTAAATTTTATAAAAAGCTATTATTCAACATCACTTTATATATTTAATTATTTTTATAAAGTTAATAAATTATTCTTGTGTAACTTTTATGTAACATTTAATTATTATGCATGATTAATTACTTTGTTCAACATTAAATAATAGAAAAGTTTTTGAAAATAAATTTGAATATTTGTTTTTATACATCTTTCATAATTTGAAGTATTACAATTTTTGAATCCCAAAATACTGGTATAAAATTTTAACACAGCTATTGAAATCACTAAGTTTAACTCAACAACGCTTCGTACTATTGAGGTCATATTTGCTTTTGGTCTGAATAAATATTGTTTTCTACTACTTAAGTCATATATTTACTATGCCTGATTGCCTGACTAAATTAGATTAGTGCTACTTGACTCTATTTGCACTTCAAATCTATATTATACTTTTTAAAATCAAAACCAACAAATCAATTTAATTTGTTAATATCACACGAGGAAAGTTTTTTTTTTTTTTTTTTTTTTTTTTTCTGTAATATATAATTGGAAAGGAAATCAATTAACATTTGATTTACCTTTTTTGAACTCTGGTAATTAAAATTTTTTATTTAATGAAGTAGAATTTTTTATCGAATGAAAGTCAGTTTTTGAACATTTTCCATGACACACAATATATTTTAATTACAAAAAACATCCATTATTTTATGAATGTACACTGCTAACATGAACGTCGGCCCAGAATAAAAATCAAATCTGTAAATAAAAAGCGATGGATTCTGCCATACAGAAATAATATGAAATCTAAAACATAAAAAGAGTGTCATAAAAATGTATGATTTCAAACAACACAGTACAGCACACTTTTATTCCAGAATTTTATTTATATGTATATATACAGATACACATATATATAATATTCTGTCATCGGGTAATTAAATATTAAAACTTGGTTATATTAATATTACGTTTTGTAGAATAAAAATCTGGCAAAATACATATGTGAATTAATGTTGACTTTATCATTAGCAAAAGTTTCAATTAAACTGCACTTTTGTTAAAAATATGATCAAGACATTGAAAAATTATATTTATTCAAATGCGCAATTCAATACGAGCACAAGTTGAACAATATATTTTATTCATTTTGCGGATACACGAATCTTTTTTGTAACATTCTTTTTAATCATAAACCTCTTTACTTGTAATTTGTTTGAACAAGAAATTGAAGTAATCTCAAAAAGGTTATTACGTGAATAAATTATCAGGATAAATGATGAAATTGATAAAGAAATTATAATTAACAGCAATTATAATTAAAAAAATTGAAAGTTTAATTATAATCTCGTATGAAATTATCCAGTAAAACATATTACAAAAAATATAATAAAAAAAAAAAAAGAATCAGAGGAAAATAAAATTTTGATTATTAAAAGATTAATTAAAGTATAAAATAATGATTTAGGTGTCACTTTGGAGTGTTAATGAGAAAGGATGACAGAATGGAAAGCAGCAGCAAAGGTAAAAGTGTTTAGTAAACAATTTTGCGGCCAGAACATGCGAAGGAGTGTGGAAGAATAAATGTTGGTGGTTATATGTAAAGATGGATTGAAAATTCGTCCCTCAGCGCTCTTAGTGCCACAACACAAAAGAGATGTTATATACGTGTACTTGACACAAGGCTTTAACTGAGCTACTAGATTTACCTTAATCTCGCTCATTTTACGATATCACTTGGAGAAAGAAGCTGAAACGCTTTTGCTTGCTTTGACTACAATATTTATAAAATCATTTCAGATAAATTGATTTTACACAAATCTAATTCTAGCTTAAGTAATTATATTACTTGAAGAAAAAATTCCTAAAATTATTTCACAACCTCATAAAAAAAATCTTTAAAAATCCTTCAGAAACTACAAAAAGTTGAAGTAAATTTTGTTACAATTTTCAGAAGCAAAAAGCTTTAATTTATTTTTAAAGAAAAAGCTTTTTCGTTGTCGTAAAAATGATTTTACAAGCTGCAGTGGTTTTTCTGGCAGCATAATATGTCAAATCCATTTCGTAAGTTGCGGTCAGATGCATAAAAACGTCAAGTGTGTATCCATCAATGATGGTTTTTTGCAAATTTTGTTTTGCTTTTTTCGTGTCAGTTGCGTGACACGAAGCGTGATACTTTTGAGGAGAACAGGAGTCTTCTCTTTTCAGGGAAAATGTGTGTGTATGTTTGAGCGTCAAAACCTTTCGAGCGCGTCTCCCTCGGCGTGTACACGACGCAACTCGAGAGAGAGAGAGAGAGAGAGAGTTGCGCCAAGAAGAAACGGCACTGTAACTACCGTCCAATTACCGTTCGGCAAGAGTGAGAGGCAAAATGTCTCTGAAGAGAGAGGGAGAATTCCTTTGGGATTCGGCACGCTTCGTTCTTTCAATTTTGTGTGAAACAGCACAAAGCAAACTTATGCCTAATGAAATGATAAAACAAAAAAAAGGTTGTAGCAAAAAAAGAGGAAAATAGATTACTCTTATGTAGAAAATTTAGTTTCTTTTCTTGCTTAAAACAAAAATGATTTTCTTCATACATTTAATGAAAAATGCAATATATCTTAGTTAAGCTAAATGAAATGATATTAAATTACTCTTGAATAACTGCGAGGAATTTTTTTTTACATTTTTTAAAAAGTCCGGGCATTTTGCTGACGAAATTTTCTATTAAAAAATAATAACAAATTTTAAAAAAGATAAAATTTTTCATTTCAAATAAAAAACTATTTTGTTAAAATATATTTTAGTGTTCAATTAAACACTGGTTTATACTACTTTGTTTATTTTCACAGGTCTTACTAATTATTGTCTCACACTACTTAAAATATATTTTACATGCCTAGCTAAATATTTTGTTGTACTATTTGAAACAAAATATTATATAGGTCTGAATGAATATTGATTTGTACAATTTAAAATATTTTTGACATGCTTGACTAAATATTTTCGTGTACTACTCAAAACAAAATATTTTATAGGTCAAATAATTCAAATATTGTTGATTTGTACAATTTAAAATATATTTTACATCTCTGATTAAATTTTTTTTCATACTACTTAAAATATATCTAATGTCAAACCAGATATTTTGTTTTGAAATCAAAATGTGTATATTTTAAAGAATTTAGGCATTTTGCAATCAAAAGATAAAACAATTTGTATAAAAGCGATAAAATTTGTTATTTTCAATTAACTTTTTTTTTTAAATCACTTTGCATACTCTTTTTTTCGTTAAAAATGCAGTTTGATCCTGACATCTTAAGCCAGTGATTCTGCCGATAATATCAATTTGCTAGAAAATTTTTTGGGTCTCAAATTAAACTACTAGTATCTTCTATCAAAAACCAAGTTAAAGAGAGTTTCCTTTTGATGCAAATTTTTTTTTTTTTTTCTCGTCAGTCAAACGGCAATGAAGGAGGTAAAAGTAAGAAAAAGGAAGACGAGAACATTTCGTCAGAGAAGAGCTGTCTGGTCGAAGGAATTTGAGATGGTTCTAAATTTTACATACATCTAATTTCCTTTACTTATGGATACATTATTAAAATACGGGGCTATGTTTTAGTGAAGTCACATTCCCAACTAGGGCATGGTTTAGAGTAAGTTTATCTTCCGATGGGAATTTCAGATCCGTCCGGGTTAGTTTCAACTTTGTTCATCTTAAACACATTTACGATCGTTACGCCATTGAAGAATTCATAGACAAACTTTAAAATGCTCTGTTTTCTTGCAGTTGTATTAATTTTCGCAGCTGAATCTACGTGCTTTAGGTTATATTAAAAACATTAATTAGTCATACATTTTCCATTGACATTAAGGTAAATTCAATTTTACTTGCAATTTAATTTGATTTAAACCAACATTTATTTGAGTAAATTTGATGTTCATTTTTTAATGCAAAGGTAACAATTCCTAAAGGAACCTTTTTTCAGACAAATTGCTATGCAAATTTGGGTAGACCAGCTATTTCACAACTTTTTGGACTTTGTTCATATTTTTTCAGGCCTATTTCGCATATTTGTCAGCAACATTTTTTTCACTGCAATTTGTAATTTTGTTTACAAAAAATGATTTACTTTTGAAAAAAATATTTTAAAATTATTTTCACAGCCATTATGTTAATTTGTGTAGCATCAAAATTAGTAAAGTTAAAAGACTGGTGCAAACTGTTTTAAGTTGATTTTTATCGGGCCAATATTTTTGCGCCCAGGATAGATTTATTAATGATCAATTAGCCCGGATGGGCAAAACGATAAAAGTCGTTCGACGTCTTTTACGGTATGGACATTTTGTCAAATCTATATAAAAGCTCACAAAAGAGATAAAAGCTGGGGGACAAAAATAAGGAAAAATCGATGAATGGCCTCGTGTTGGCTGTCAGATCGCCATCTTCATTGGATTAAAAACTCATTATCGCAGTTATAATTTTGAATCCACCTCCGACAGAGTAATTAGTCAGAATATTATCAGCTATTGCAGATAATCAATAACTTGTAAACGATGAAACCGAGCTTCAATTTTTTTTATTCAATTTACAAAGCTCCCTTTGTATCAAAACACGTATACAGTGAAAGAGGCATTTAAGTTTGACTTACTTTTAAGGTGTAAAAGTATCCGTTGAAAGTATGTTATTAACTATTATGGTTTAGTTAGTGGCATTACAATTTCACACTTATGTGCAGGCTCATAATGACGCAGTTGATGTTTATGTTGTGCAATTAAGAACAAGCATTACTTTCGCGACGTTGTTATGGGTTGTCTTGATAGACTCTTGACGAGTTAACATATTTCAGACATTAAAGTAAATTTAACATATAAACTTTTAATAAAAAGAACTACATTTAATAGATAACTAAAGTTAATAATAATTAATTAATTTTATTTAAACTTAATTATAAAAGCATTTATTTATTAACTGAATTTACTTTGTTATAAATAATAAAAGAAATTGAATTACAAAATAAGTTGTAAAATGTAAAATTAGTTGATAAAAGTTTTACGAAAAATTTTTCAAACTTTATTTCTTACGTCCCCTATTCTTCAACCTTTAATGCTAAATTTAGCCCTGAAAAATGATATCCCGTAAGAAAGTGATGGCGATAACTCATGGAATTATCGAAACAACCGGTCGCAAAACTTATTCTGGGCTGCACAGTTTGTCAAGTAACGCGTGTTTTTATCGAGTGTGTGTGTGTGTTCGCAGGGTTATCGTGGCGCGCAACTTTTTTATGACACCGTTTATAACGTCGAAAAAATTAATGAGCTTTAAAAGGTACTACCCGTCCGATTATTTATCTAACAGGATGAGATGATTATCACCGTGTGCATTATGTATGAATATGATCGCGAGCAATATAATATTTTTGTGCCGGCCAGATTGTAAATTTCGAAAACGATTATCAATAATTAGTTGTGCACGAGAAAAATAAGCGGGATATAATTTTCGAGCTAATTAGCAATGAACAGAAATTTAACATTGTACAAGTACTAATAATATCCGATGATAATTTTAAATCTAACAAAATACAATTCACAGAATTAAACTTAAAACAAATGCAACAATCAGAATGATGCACACATTAAAATTCTTAATAATCAATCAATAGAAATCAATTAAGAAACATATTTAAAGTTCAATTTTATAATTTTTAAACTAAATTTATTATAATATTTTATCATGTTCGTTAATTTGCGATCATTATCTTCTACAATAAGAATTTATCTTCATTTAATAGCTATTCAGTTCGCTTTTTGTTTGTAATTAAGTTTCTTATCACCAGTTTTCCAAATCAACAAATTGTTCTTTTTCATTCATTTTTTCAATTAATTTTGCAATACACAAAAATAACATTTGACAAAATCAAATCACTCTTCTATTTAAGATTTTACCAGTTCTACAACTTGTACTTATTTTGTAAATGAAGTAGAATTTGAGTAGACATTTTATTATCCAGGTTCTACCCTCCACTCCTTTTTCCTTTGCATTCTGATAACGTAAATAATTTCATAACAATTGCAAACTGAATCCAAAAGTAAAGCTATCAGTTTGAAAATACCCCAAACATAAATTTCTAAATAGTTGTTACAATCAAAATTGGTTGTTTTCAATTTAAAGATAAAATTTAATTTTTCTTTGAAAAAAAAGTATATGAAATAAAGTTTGCTTATAAAAATGTCAAGATAATAAGTTAAACATCTTGTTTTCATCGCGCATGTTTTCTTGTTTCAATTTTAGGGTAAGAAAAAGTGCGAAATATCGTGATAGACTGGGGTTGCATGCGTTGGTGCATTTATATATAGCGGCGTGACTTCTTCATCACGAGACTTGAAAGAAATGTGGGATTAATTGCGACCCTAGCCTGCCATGTAATGCCTGGCCATTTTTTTTTTTTTTTTTTTTTTTTTTTTTTT
>JABFPM010005004.1:0-11844 GCA_022817325.1 Idris sp. 1 HC-2018 | reverse complement strand
TTTTTATTTTAAAAATCATTCGTAGTAACAATTAGAACATAATTTCCAAAACATAAGAATAATTTTTGCATGAGATAGGCCTTAAAAAAGGACGTGTCGCCAAGGTTTATGTCAAATGGAGGTAATTAAGAATTTTATTTCTAGAATTTTTTTTTATATTTCACATATTTTCTATGTATTAAGGAGGAGAGCAAATTATAATAATATATTTTATGTTTAAATAAATGTTTATTATTTTTATTGTAATTCGGTCTTGGCTTCTGATATGGTTTCACAATTTTTTTTTAATATAATTTTTTTTGAAAGAGAAGATTTTAATGGTTTATTTTATGTATAAAATCTAGTTATGTATTAATTATTTTTGTTATAAATTGTTCTTAGTGTGTGAAATGATTTCACTTTTATCCTTTTTATTATTTAACAATTCTGATAAAATATTCATAATGTGTTAGATTATTTATTATATTATATACACCCGCTTATACGCATTTCTTGCGTTTCCGGAGGGGGGGGGATACTATTCTACTATAATTTTCAGTCAAGTATATAAATTGTCAAGTAAATTCAGTCAAGTAAAGTATTAGTCAAAAGAAGTACGGGTCGTGGCCCGAATTATAAGTGGAACTACCCCCGAATTAGCGTTTCTAGTCAAGGGAACTACGAAAACCTTGACAAAGTGGCCGGCAGTGAGAATCGAATTTCGCTACCTCCCGAATACGAGTCAGTCACTTTGCGCACTATACCATACTCACTCGGTCTTACATATAATATTGTGTATTATGAATTAAGTGACATTTTTATAGTAAAATAGAATATTTAAAGAAGTACTTCAAGTTTTTTATGAGCAGTTTGGTTATAAAAATGCAAAAATGTCAAAGCCAACATTTATTTTTTAGAGTATAGAAAAAATTAAGTAAGTAAATGTAAATTCAATCCAAAATTAAAAAAAAATCAATATTAAAACTATAAAAATAACTTTACAGTTTAATTTGGAATATTTTTGCTGTTTCGGTGGTCTTTCTTTAGCACGTCAGTACATATTTTCAACTTCTTAACCACTGATTTGTCAGGTGTGAAAATTAATTTGAAATATATTACCGTAAAAAATAACAATAGTTTCATTGTAAAAAACTATATGATTCCATCAAAAAAATATAATAAACTAAGAGAAGGCACCGGTGAAAAAATATGAAAAAATAAAAACTTTTGTTTAAAGGAATATCAGCAAAATTTTACGTCATTTTATTAGAATACTTCTATAAAATTTACAAATTAATGAAGCCAAAAATATTTAAATAGGAAGTTATACATTTAAAAAGTAAGTCTCAAAATTTGAATACTGAAAATTTAAAAAATCAAAACAAAAAAAATCTATCGAAAAAATAATAACTTCATTTGAAAAAAATAGTTTGTTTTGATAAAATTTTGCATCTAATCAGCTTGAATTTGCACTTAACGTTTATTATGATTTTTATCTCACTAATTATGATTTGAATCTTGAATTATTGTAGCAAATACTTTTTTAATTACCGCGATAACGTTCATTATTGTTTGATTATTATGAATAATGATAAATGTCCTCTTTTTTTGTTATTACTTTTTTATTAAATTTTTTAAATCATTTCCTTTGTATGTCACTTTTCTTTGTTGGCATAGTTTAATGAGGATTAATAAAGTGGATACTTGCAAGTACAAAAGATGGTATTTTGCATAAACCTTAAGCAGATTTACTTAACAACTGATTTGTCAGGTGCAAAATTAATCATCAATAATTTGATTGTTCGTATTTCAGATATTTTTATCAGCAAATTAATTTATGTGAATGAATCACATGCAAATCTTTATTTTAATTGCCATGTTGCAAATTTTTTAAAGCTTATGTATCAATATTATAAATTACTTACTTTATTAATATAAATTTGTTATTTATTTAAAATCAAATTATGTAAATTAACAACTAAAACATAAAAAGGTTTATCTAATAATTTGATAATCTTATCATATATATATATTAATTGACTAATGAAATTGAAAAAAATACTTTCTTGTACTACATAAAATAATTTCTCTCAAGTATAATCTTATAAACAAATAATTAATTCATTCGTAAAATTTCACTACTAAATTTTATAATAAAAAAAGGGTTATTATCTTTGTTGTACCTTTCTATGAATCAGATTATAAAGTTATGGACATCTTAAAAATACTTCAACCAACTGAAAAATTTCTTTTCGTTCGACTTTTCCATCTAATTAATTCTCAAAAATCTTAATTGTGCCCAATTACAAACAAATCTACGAGTAACTTGAATAAATAATTATTTAATGAACCTTTAATTTAAAATTTACTTTGAAACATTGTTTATTAAACTAGTTCACTCTAAGAAAAAGTTATACAGTTACGATTAGAATATTATTCGAAGAATTTTAATGCCACTAGAAATAAAAATTTCAACACGTTCTCGCACTAATAATCATATTATACATATTCGTAAAAAAATTAACTCAATTTTTATTTGCTTTTACATATAGAAACCAGTTAATTTCGAGTTTAAAAAGACAAACAAACTCATAAAATGCAGAGCATAGAAGTGAAAGAACGTCGAAAAAATTATAACTTTGAACATCTCTGGAGATGATTCTCGTGAATCCTTTCACAAAAAACCGAACATTAAAATAATAATTATTGTTCTACTAAATAATTGTACTTTTTTCAAACCCAATTATATCACTCATTTTGATGATATATAAAGAATTGTAATAAAGAGTTTTGGTAAAAAATTAATTTAAAAGTAAATTTACATTCAAAAGTTTCTTTTATTAAAAGTATTTTTGTACGAGTAAAATATTTATGCCATAAAATTGGTATTAAAGCACGTATTCTATTTACAGTTGCAAGAACAGAACTTAACAAACATCACGTTTGTTTACAGTATTTAATCATATCAAATTATGTTACAACACTTGTCAAAATGTTAGAACATCTCAAAAACTTTTTAAAATGTCATTTTTCTAGCTGATTTTTTTTTATTTTTTGTGTACAAAATATTAATTTGAAATTGTTTCAGAAGATAAAAAGTGAGTTAATTTTTTGTATATTGAAAATAAAACCAGAAATAATATTAAATCCTGCACTGAAAAGCAGAATTTCAAAATTTGATCCGGTTTATGCAGTGTATAAACAAGTTCACGTGCAACTTGTCCACTTTACCTTGTCGGCTAGGCGCTGAGAAAAAGGTATTAAAAAAGAAATGCGAAGATCCGTACGACAGCACTGATAAAACCAATCACTGAACCAACTTTTGTGAGCTTTTTTGTTAATACTGTCACCTGCACGTTTTCGTGCGACGTGTCATGATGCGCTTCGCAGAGGAACGCGCGCGCTTATTTAATTTTTGTATTTAATTTCTTATTTCTCTTTTGAATAACTTGTCACACACACACGTGAGCCACCGGTCTCTCGGTATCCGCAGTGAGATTCTCAGCTCGTGTGCGATCGCGCTGGAGCATAGACGGACACTGAGGAGGCTCGTGCTACGCAGACATGCACTACTCCCGGACTTTCCAACTTCTATTCCGGCGGAATCTGGTGGCGTCCACCAGAAAAAAGGACAAAAGTCCGTGCTCTTATCTTGAAATACGTCAACGATAGCACTGCGATTTTCAGTTTTGGCATTTTCCATCAAATTTCAACGTTTTAAAACATTATATTTGTTATTTTTTGGTAGAAACTTGTACTTTTACTTTTTTTGTCCCCACTTTAAATCCCTGAAAAGTAGAAAGCAAACTTTTTTGTAGTATTTGCTTACTGTGTCAACTTTGAATAATTAATAAATGAGTTTCGACTGAGAATAACGAATTTTTGTTTGACGATTGATTACCAGTGACACTAAATACATAAATTATAAATTTTTCTCCAGTTCTGCCCTTCGTTTGCACTGAAGATATTTACTCAATATAGGATAACTTGAGGAATCTGACTCTACAGTGACCCAAGGTCAACTGTTAAAAGATGTTTGACTTGCACTTTTAATTGAACTGAAAAAACATGTGCAAGAAAGCCTGCGGTATTTTATAATCTACTCTACAATTCTGTTCGCATCGCACAAAGTGAATGTAAAAAAAGAACTTTTTTCACGACTACTATAAAACGATTATTACCTGAGTTTTATTGGGTACAATAAAATTGCATATTATAGAATTCATATTCACCAGGCATTTATCTGGGAAAAGACTCGAATATTTCTATTTTTTTTGTCGAGAACACCAGTATTCTGATTAAGTATCTCCATTTCAAATACACTCTGTTTACGGATGTTCGGTCATTCGAGTAAACAGTATGGAAATTGCTGGGTACTTTTGTGCTCTTCACATACCTTCGGGGTGTCTTATAACAAAATTAACAAAACTATTTATAAGGAAATCTTAGTAAAATATTGAGATCAACAAATCTTCTAAAAAATATATTCGATTTGTAATAACTATTAAAAGCATAAATTATCAGCAATTTTTGTTTATTTATCATCTTAAACTGTTAACGATTACACGGAATTATTATTAAAAGCTAAGCAAAATGTTTGGTAGTAAGCATTAATGATAAGTGTTTATTCATAAATTGTTTTATCACAACTTGTTTCTGAAATTACTATTTTACTTTATTTACTAAAAAATTATATCTTAAATCTGTTCTAATCTATTTTTTTAAATTATATAATAGACTTATCATGTTTTACATGCATAAATAATTGTATTCTTTACTTGGAATAGATTATTTTGCTAATTAAAAAAGCGGATGTAATATGGATTTTTTATTTTACAGAAACTTTTCGCATATTTTAAAAATTTTTATATGTAAAAAGAAGTTGCTACTATTGATTTATCAGAATACCTAAGTGCTTTTACTCTAGTTGAATGACAGATAATAGTTAGCTTTACCAGCCATTTAATAACTATATAATTTTATTAGTTATCGCATCTGCAAACAGTTTATTTGTGCCAAGTAAAAATTATTACTTTTACATAACACGTTAAATTATATATATTGTATTCATTTGTCAAAAAACCAACACAATTTGTCTTTTCACTTCCTCTTGATATGAAAAAGTCGTCTGTAATTATGTAATAAAGCGAAATCAATTTTGACATTAGCATGTAAAATGACTCCCTTAATTTTTGCAATTTTGTCACGTATAGACACAAAAATAGGAAGAATTTGTATGCAACATCTCGATGAAGACGATTTTTTGTACCAAAATTCCCAGACGTTATTTAGTTTTGTACTTGAAATTTGCATTTCCTTTTTAATTGTCAATTTTTATTGTTAAAATTTACCAGTTCAATTGCAATCAATCACGAAATTGAAAAATACAAATTTAGGAGAGAAAAAAAAACGAAATTGCACATACAAATATTTCCGACGTCGGACGAACGTCAATGAGATTCGGATAAGTTTTGTTCACTGCCTGTGAACCACCTCGGACTCGAAAACAAGTGCACAAGTTATTAGCACCAAAAAACCACATAGGACGTATAATTATTTTTTCATTCAGCTCTGAGAAAAATGGGTCAAAAGTATTCTTTCCATATTCTATAAACTATATTATTCAAGTTCATGAAATTGTATTTTTTTCTACAAATAAAAGTTAACAAATAAAATTGAATTAAGATTTACGTTTCTATACATTTTTAATTTAAAAATGTATTAGCAAAACTTCTTTTAAATTTAAAAAATTTTGAAAAAAAATTCAAAATAAAAAAAAATAATTAATAGGTATTTGCTGATAAAATCATACGTACTGGAAAAACGGAATTTCATGCGTACATTCTCAATGAAATGTTGCGTTATAATTGACGTAATTCGTGCCCCCTTCTTTTTGCATCTCAATCGCTATTATATGTTCATGGATCAGTAGCGCAAAAAATACTGCTCCGGACGCAAAATTCCGTTAACGAAAAAAGGAAAAAGAACAAGTAATTAACTTGAAGACAATTTTTTACTATCTCAAAAACAACCAGCCTTTTAGGTTTCAATTTTTCCAAAAATTTTCTCTGACTTTTGAAATGTTTTGGACCTTCATACAATTCAACCTGCAATAATAACCCATAAAAGTCCCATAAACTTTAATATGTTGCCCAATATTTTGATTTACAGGTGACACTATTACTCACGATTCAGCAATACTTTTCAATCAGATACCGTAATCTGAGACAACATATAGGACACATTGCGAGATCAACGAACTCAATTCCAAATTAATATCGATCTGCATAATTTTTTCTAGGAAAAGATCATCCTTCTTTTTTTATGCAGATGTCTTGTTGGATAATTAAAAAAAAGAAGATTACAAATTTACGATAATATCAGTTTTTTGCAAAAAACATGGCACATTTATGTAACAGAGGGTGTTTCATAAGTATATTAATATTATAATGATCATTTTTGAATAAAGTTATTAATAATAAATTAATTCAATTGAAAACTTATTTATAAAAATGTGAAGGTATTTTAATTATTATTTCAATGTATACTTTGTGCATAAAATTGGTTCAAGTTATTGTTAAAATGTAGGTTATCTCTTATGGTCTCAGATATAATACTGAATGTCAAGCCTTGCAGGGACAAATCTGGATGCAACTATTGCGCCACATTTAATTTTCGTGAACAGAATATGTGAAAAACGGACATGACGTGAATATCGCTTACAGCAACAACAAGTATTTTATTCTGTTTTTCCTACCGGAAAATTTTTGATATCTTTAAAAGAAAAAATAAGCTGCAATTGAATTGTGATAGAAGAAAATTGTATAAATTTATGAAAAATTAACTTTGCAAACTGTTTTATATTGAAAGTTGCTGACATTTGCAGAAGGAATTATTAATTTTCTTTTTCTCCTTCAATTTTTTTTCCTTCAATCAACGTACAAATGTCGCAACTGAAACCTTTGACAAAAAATAATGCAAGGTTTTTAATTTAATTTTAAAATGAAATGTTATCTCGAGATAATATGTATACTTTTTTTAACTTGATTATTAAAAACTGTCACCGATGTTTTCAGCAGACACCGATCACGCTGGATTAAAACGGGCCTCTCACTTATATGTATATATTGCCGACTAATGCGACATTTAGAAACCCACGAAGGCTAAGTAAACGCGAGCAAAGTGATACGCAACAGCGTGTCGTATGCAAATTAAAATTCTTGTCATCAAAATGTAATTAATTTTTGTTTGCAGCAAACAGAATAACTGAACTGAATGGAAATAACTTTTATGCACTTTTTATATACGTTTTTAACGTATTGATAAAATTATTGTAATTTTTGTTTCCTTTTAAATTTTTAAAACAGGGATATTAAAGTGTTATAAGTATTTTTGACGAAAATCAAATTAAAATGAAAAAAATTTAAGTAAAAAACACTCAAGTATGAATAATAACTTATTATTTACATAACAAAAGAATATATTGATAAAATTATGATTCTTTTTCCATACTTTGAATATTTTAAGGAGAAAAAACTCAAGTATTTTTTAAGACGAAGCAAAAAAAACAAGTAAAAATAAAAAATGTTCAAGTTTTACTAGTAGAAATGTTATTTTATAATCAATTATCGCCGCAGAAAACATAAGGCGTTTGTCACATCACCGTATCGGGGAATATGAATAAAAAGTGAAATTCTATTTGAGATTGAATACATGATCTCAGAACGAGTTATATTCAGCGTTTAATTACTCAACTTGCATCATTCATGCAACGCCATATGCAACATATTAGAAAACGTTGTATCGCATCTGCCGTCAGTTTCTAAAAACATGAATTTCCATCAGCCCAAATGATCGATGAAAGTACAAAAAATTAGTTCTTTGTTGGTCAATTTTCTTAACATTAACAGTATTTGTGCAATGAGGAAGACAGTTTGGGGACGTTACATGTTGTATTTTCCTTTAAGTATTGATACGTATATCACAGGAAAAGTCAAAGTTCACGTTTAGTGAAGAGACTTGACCCGACATTTGTTATTCTCCGACAGATAACAAGAAAGAAATGATCGTTCTCGTTTCGCGACTTCATTTTCATAAAACGACACACACTGAAGGACACAAAGATTGCATACAGTTATTAAATTCCTATTCTCAAAAAATTTGATACATTGTTTAATATGTGACAATTATTGTGACATTATTTTCTTACTATTATTTTTTTAATTAAGCTAATCGGGAAAATTTATCACCGGAATTTGTTTAATGCTTTTTGCCTTGAAATCTTAGTAATCATTATTATTTGAAAATTACTTTTACACTTATAAAAAAAAATTAATTGAACTGATAAACACACAGTTTTACAAAATAATTGTGAAACTGTTTTTACTCTAATCATTTTAGCTGTTGAATATTAAGAAAAAAAGTCTTTTTTCCAGCGTTAATTTTATGATTTCTTATCTTGCAAAGTTAAAGTCAATTTTTGTATGTCCTTTTTTCATGATGTATAACTGTTGAGATAAGCAATTTTTTTCGCAAATAAAAACATATTTGTTAAATATTTCATGAATCAACCAAAATTATTATCGTTTCAAATCAAGTGTAGCGAATTGGTTCGATAAAATTTACTCAATGAAAAACGCGCATACTTTGTAACACGATGAACAAATTATTGTCGAGTGAAAAATGAGATGTATGAAGAATATAAGCGATTAAATTACATTTTATATTTTAAAAGCATTGAAAATTATCAGATTACCTTGGTTTTTGAAAGTGATTATTTACATTCAATTTTTCTAAATTATTTTTTTGAAAAATCAATTTCTTTGTGTGTAGATTAATTTTCTTAATTGATTTTTTGTAATCATGTATAATGAAAACAAATTGTTATTTTTACTTCCTTCTTGATGTATACTTTTGTACGAAATTGTTCAATAGAATTACTTTTTGTCTTATTGGATCAATTTTTTTATAAGGTCACAAAGACTGGTTTGTCTGAGATATAATTTTAAAATTACTGTTTCAATTCAAGGTACAAGTTGTATATAAAATACACGAAAGTGTATCACATTAAAACCCTCACTTTTATAATGTAGAAAGTTATACAATATAATTAATCAAATAAATAAGTTGGCATTATATAAGATGAGTTATTTGGTGTACATAGTCGTGAAGAATAATCTGTTCATTGTTTTCATACTTGTAAAACCATTAATTGCATTTCTTTGTAATTAAAATTATCTGCACATCTGACTACTCCATAAAACTATTTAAATTCTCATTTATATACGTTCAAATTATATAAATTGTAGAAACAAATTTATGAACAAGCTAATATACATATTTCCTTTTTAAATCATCAACTTTTATTTTGTTCATTTTCTTGTTGACATTAGAATCAAAATTAAAATGATCAAAATTGTCACAAATATCAAAATTAACATATTTTACGGAAAAACAAAAGCCAGTAAATATTGTCAAAGGTCAGTAAAAGTCCTTGTTTTTCAAGAATTTTCCGAGGATGATTTGATCGTATCTTCAAAAATTATGAATACATAAAATAACTGTGACTTCGTGTAAGATGATAAATCCCGCTTCTCCGGCCCATTCATTGAATTAGTAATACTTGAATGTGTGTTGGACTTATCAGCATTTGTTCTTCCTGTCTAAATTTATCAGGGACTGTAAAGTGGCAAACGCGTTTCTCGTCAAAGCGCATTCAACGAATCGTCTAAGGGGTCGTTGAATCAGCGACAAGAGATATTATTCGTAGGTGGGATCTCGCACTTTAACATCTGAGTTCGTGTTTCAGAGTAACTCGAGTCAATCTAGTCTGATGCACTGTCTGTCCAGTCACAATCTAACTATCAAACTTAAATGAAATATTTATGACCTCTTGGTCAATTGTTGTTTTGCTTGAATTAAACTCAGAAATTAATTTTAACAATAAATCTATTTGCAGTCTGTTTATATATTAAATATACTATAGAATTTTTTTTAAAATAAATCATAAACATTAAATCAGAATTGCATTCAGGAATTTGACAAAGAAATTTAAATTTAATACTTACAAAATTACTGCTAGATTTGTAGACGAATTTTTACTCAATATAATATATCTTGTTTTGTTATAGTATATATTTACTTGTTAAAAAGATAACAATTTTTGTTTCACAGGGGACATTACCTTAATAAGTGATTTGTCATCAAAAACTGTTGGATGAAAATGGTTTTTAACTCTATATGCAAGTGAAAATGACATCCGTTTTTGCTTAAAAACAGGATTTTTTGGATCTGAAAATGCCTGTTTCATAAAGAAAAGTACTGTTAGTTTACAAATAGGTCGTAAGGTAAGAATAAACGCTCGATATTACTTACGTCAAATCGGTTAATCATTGTACCAATCGAAGTGTAGCAGTCCTTTTAAACGATTAACATTTATGCAAATGACGGTGTTTGCTGCTGTGATGCAACTATTAAATTTACACGACTATTTTGCCTGGAAACATCGCATATTGGATCCGTTATGGTGACGCAGCACACGTGATGGAATGAAGCTCCATTTGCACCTAGAATTGAAAAAAGAAAAAACAAGAAAAAAAAAGAAAAAAAACATTAAACATTACTTAATTTAACTAAAAGTGTTATATGAACTTTTGTATCAACCGTAATTATAACTTCATTAATTGTTTCCAATTAATATATGAATTATGTAACTATATTTATATAAATGTTTATGCAACGCACATATATTATGTTATTATTTAATTTATTGGATGAAATTTGATACTTAATTTTAAACCACATATTTCAAGACAATGTAAAAATCTTTTTTTTAATCTGTAATAAATCTGTACTCTATAATATTGTAAAAGAAAATTCTCTTTTTTTCCACAAATTATTGGAACATTTTAATTGCACCAGTGATTCCGCAAAGTTGTAATAAAGAAAAATTCCTTATCGGTGAAATAGATTTTAAAAAAAGTAATAACAATTTTAAATAATGGTTTTCATCCCAACAATGTTATTTGATTTAATTAACGTACATTTACGACGAAAACTTAATCTGGATTCATTTCATACATATATAAATATCTGTACACATTATAATAATTAATATTAAGACTTTGCGTAATTTTCGAAAGGCACAGCAGATATACTGTATTGAAATTAAATACCGTTTTCCTTTATAAATTGCATGACACGTGGCCTGAAATAGTTTTGATAGAAAAATGTGGGTCCAGATTGTGGCACTATAGTAGAGGGATAACTGTAGTTCCGATAACCTTACGAACAAAATAAGTTTACAAATACGGATATGTGCGAACATTTATAACAGAAGTGGTCTGTCCACAAAAATCTACAAAACCAGTTCATACGGTCGCGAAGTGCGTTTTGTATATACACTTATTGCATATATACCTAGTAAGCATACACATATTTCACGTAATCAAAACGCTTTCATATCAATATGATCGCGAACTGCATTACGATTTCATTTATATAATCAGAATAGTGGAATCTTCGCGAACAAGGAATGCCTGCAATTATTTTACTTTTTATTTAAATTACCCTGTTATGTAGCTTTTTTCCACTTGTTGATAGAATAACTTAAGGTACAAATTATTAACTATTTATTCAGATCAGAAAAAGAAAATTTTCATTTTTTGAATATTAATTTGAAAATAATTTATTGTAGAAAAAAAATTATTATATAAATATGTAATGGTATAATAATTTACAATATATATATGTGTGTGTGTATGTTTATGAGTAAAAGCATGCGTGAATATTACGTGAACAATCAAATTTCGATTGAGACAAATTACATCATTGGCTGCTAAAATTCGACAGATAAAACTATGCTCC
>JABFPM010005003.1:0-11846 GCA_022817325.1 Idris sp. 1 HC-2018 | reverse complement strand
ATTCGGTGCAAAAATCCTTTTCTTTTCTGTCGTTCAAGCAGCTGTTCACATGTGAAAAAACGCCTTTCCACGTCTCTAGATTTCAGTTCGTATGGGACCCAATTTCCCTGCTTTTGGATCATTCCCATGGTTTGCAAGCGTTTGCTGACTGTTGAAATGTCAACTCTTAATAATTCAGCTAAATCTTGAAGCGTTCGGCATGAATCTTTATCGAGCAATGACTTCAATTCTTCATCTTCGAATTTTTTAGGCTGCCCAGATCGTTCCTTGTCTTCCAGCTCAAAATTACCACTTTTAAATCGAGCAAACCATTTCCGACACGTTTGTTCAGCTAGTACATGCTCTCCATAAACTTCTACTAAGATTCGATGACTTTCAGCAGCGGTTTTGTTCATGTTAAAATAATGAAGTAGAACTCCCCGCAAAAACACTTTATTCGGCACAAAGTTAGGCATATTCGATGTAGTAAAATATATTGTTATTTACATTTCAACCAAGTGCCATATATTAATAATGATGCTCAATGATAGTAGATTTACGGGGAATACTAGTCACGCCATCTATTAAGAAACGCTACGAATTAATTCAAACACCTAATAAATATTTAAATAGTATTTAGTGTCTTATCATTTAATAATCTCAAACTAAAATAACTAAAATATTTTTTATTCGAAGAATTTCTAAAAATACATATATGCTATAAACATAGACAAAAAATATAAATTTAAATCACACAGTCTACATCAAAACGCATTCAAATACATTAAGGTCGCAGTCTATAAGTAAAAGTGAGTATGAAAATTAGTTTTGCAGATGAAAGATTTCAATTGCGTGGCCAGGTAAAGCTATAAGCCAGTTTTTTCAGTAAATTGTTAGTTAACAACTTTTTTAACTGTGCATTTTTCATTTCAGACGGTAGTAAGTTAAAGAGTTAAAGAAATAATTGCGCAAATATAGTATATTCATCTTAGTAAAAAGTATGTTTGTGAGGTAACGTTGATGTTTGTAAAATATTATTTTTAAGATTTTTTTGAGAATATTGTGCAGGAAATCTAAGTTTGTGTTAGGGGCCTACCTCATACTGTAATGCCATAAGTAGCTGCAGATTAAAATAAAGCGAAGAAGATTTTAATTAACTGGCTGGTATTCATAATTTTATACATTTTTTAAAATGTGTAAATCGAATACTTGAGTTTTTCAACTGAATTTTATATGTGGTAATTCCACATTAAGTAGCTGTCAATCCAAACCCCCAATTATTTGGTTTTTTCCACGCTATATATGTTTGGGCACCTCAAGAAGGTTTATCACAATAGTAATTATGGAGACGAATATTGTATACTTGTGGCAAGCTATTTGCGTAGCTGCTAAAAATAATAGACTTAGTTTTTTTTATATTTAGACTTAGATATTTACTTGCTAACCATGTTGCTATTCTGTTTAATTTCAGTTCAACCTTTGCCTATACCTCAACCCACGAGTCGCTTACAATTAAAATCACGGTATCGTCTGCAAACAATATAAGTTCATTATTATCTAAGATTTTTTAGGATGTCGTTCATGTACAGAATAAATAAGAGGGGTCCCAGGATTGTGCTTTATGGTACACCATAACTCACTATCCTAGGATATACTATTGTAATTTCAGCAATAATATAATCCTAAATAATACTTCTTTCTAATTTGTACTTCTTTGTTTCAATAAGAAAACTTCGAAAATAAAATACGATATTTAATGGCATTGTACTCTGTAAATTAAAAAATTAGTGAAATTTCATTTATTCCATGTTAAAAGTCTTCTACTTTTGAAGCAAGGGAGGATATTTTACTTAAACATAAGTGAATATTCATCACTTATAATAAGTATATTAAAAGAATTAATCTCTGATATTCATTTAATATAATTATTTGTTCAACAAATTAATGAAGTGATCTAAACATTTTACATTTGAAAGATTTATATGTTATTATTCAACTTATAGAACAAATCTCACGCTTCGTGATTGTTATTACCATGTTGCTAAGAAATGAGACATTTTCCTCAACAACAAACAAATTTGTATAAAAAACATAATTTTTTCGCATTTTATAAAAGTTTTTAACTACAAAAAATTTTGCAATTTTGTATGTCAACTTGGTTCCAAAAATTCTTACATTAATACTTGTTCATTAGATGTTTTACAACTCACAAGTGTCACTCAACGAAACATGATTTTTTAAACTTATTTTTTAACACTTTAAAATTGTATAATTGTTATAGATTAGGTAATTCGAACGTTTCACACATTATTTAATTTGCTTAATTACCGAAATTATTAACACGTAACCCGGCTCGAAGTTTTAAAGCGCAAATTTATAAAACGACATCAAAACCAAATGTTTCGAACTTGCAACAATCAAAATAAACCAACCAATCAGGTTTAGTTTTAGACGATGACGCATAGCTAATTGTCGAGATTCAACGATTTTCTTATGTAGAAGGAGGGTATAAATTAACCTTTTACTCATTTGACAATTTTTAGATTGTGAAATTGGGTATGTACATTTTTATTTCAACAATCTTTCGATACTCAAATTCAATATCTACTTCTCTGAGTGTATATTTGTGATTATGTAACTGTACTATCTTTTGTGTAACACAAATAATATCCCTAGCAGAAATTTATCAGAGTTCGCCTAGATAAAACCTTGTGTCTATATTGGGTATAGTTTAGAAAATCTGGGCGATTCCAGAAATTAAATTTACGTAGGGGTTTATGTGGGTACCATATGGGCACAATATGAAACTTTTTTTGGGCCTATAAGAAAGTGTAATGCCATGCCCAAGTGGGCACATAATGAGTATTATGTAGATATTTCAATATGTACATTGTATGTATTTTATTGATAAAAATAAGATTTTTATAATTTAATGATATTTTTTATTTAAAAATGTATATTAAAAAAATTAAATACATAAAATAAATAAACAAGTTTGTATAATATTGATACTTAAATGTGTTAGTAATAGTTTGGCTACTTAATATAATTTAAATTTTACAATTTATTATTCATGTGGTATACTTTCTACATAAAATTTGGTAAAAAAAGCTACTGTAAGTAGTTTTTTTTTAAAACAAAGAATTTTCTGTTATAAAATAAAACAATTTAACAATTCAATTAAAACTAATTTTCACAAGAATTAACAACTCTAAAATCATGTCTGTACAATTAATTATATCAAAAAAATTATGTAAAACAGTACTCATTCAATTGTTCAACGCTTCAAGAAGTTTGCTTTACATGAATTTTTTTCGTAATTTTATTAAATTCAGAATTTTTGAAATTAATGTTTTACAAAAAAAGTTATTAAAGTGCATTCCACGTTGGCCCCACATTGACCTAATATACGAAGTAAAGTGGGCAAACCCTTATGGGGCCCAGAAACAATTTATAATAGGGATATTTTTCATGCAATATTTGAATAAAGTATTATTGAATTATTTATTTGAAATTCCCGAAAATTTAAAGAGAAACAAACTGTGTACTTTTTTATGGCATACATGATTGTTTTGAAATCTTATTACAGAGTTTTATGTCTCGAAAAGGTTTTTTTTCAACTGAGCTATGGGTTTTCAATTTAACGATCGAAGTTAATTTAAGCTGACAAATGAAAATATATGGGAGTCAATTGTAAAACAAAGAAATCTCGATACGCCTTTTTTTATAAAAAACTAATTAATACTCGATAATTATTAAAAAGATAATTTATTATAAAATCGTTCGTTAAATGTGATGCAGTACTAAAAACAGTATAAAATTGTGACATAATAAATAATGACGATAATTTAAAACTTAACTTGGCAGGCAAAATAAGCATGGTAATGCTTTGTAACATATGACACGGTAGTATATAATGACTAGAGAACGGAAACTAGAGACAAAAAAGAAGAAGGTAAAATGGTAAAGTCGAAGAGGCAAGCAGAAATGGCTGTTAAAGCAGCTTACGGGTCGCAGATACGAAACCGGGGATAGAGACAGAGGGATAGTTTCTCTCGGGGGTTGAAAATGTGACGACGCCCCGCCGCCGAGATATTAAACTATAAATCCTTATCCCGCTACATGAACCGCCAGAAACCCACGTACGTGGCAAGACCATTTTGTCAGACTATCTTTGTCCTTTCCTATCTTGTGTACTGATTCGTCTTGTGTCTACTTTCTGCTTTCTTATGTCCAGTTTGTATGTTCCAGCTATTTGTAATTCACGTTCAATTTTTTCCTTTTTTTTTAAATGTCACACTTTTTTCAATAAATAAATATGAAAACTGTAATTTATGTTCCCCAAGTATAACTCATTCAATTGATGTTTTAATAACACACTTTCTACAAATTATCTCATCCTAAGGATGTAATTTTAATTTATCAACTTATTTTTCTTTTTTTAATTCATGAATTAAATTTGAGGATAAAATTACTCTGCCATAATTATTTCAGTAAAATGATATTATTGACCTTTTTATGGTGACAAATCTTATTGTCGTTGTATAAATCTTAACAGCATCTCATTCGCCGCACATGTGTCCAATGAATACGGGCTGGTTTCCTGGCGACGGAAAAGAGAATCCTCACGACATTGGGCGCATTTTCACGCGTGGATACGTTCGCGCGTTAGATCCAACCTCTTTCTCTTTGTAAGTCAAGTCAACGAGGTCGTGAGTGTCTGGCCTCTCGTCGAGCCACCGATTTCAAGGTGTACTATTACTTCGCTTTGAGCTTGCCAGCCAAGGGCTTCAGAGGTGGAGGAAAGGAACGAGCTTCCGGTTAGGGACAAGGATGGAGCATGCGGGTTAAGGGGAGGATTGCTCTTAGCCGCGTTAATGCTCGGGGTGGGGTGCGTTAATTAATAATTGCAAGAGGGTGCTGCCTTTGCTGCTCGCTTGCCTCTCGAGAGAAAGTGAGCTTACGAGCCGGCATATATGCATGCTAGGGTGAGAGAAAGAAGCTGTTAACTCGAGTTTGTGTTTATGAGATTCACGATTTACACGAGATCATGACTTTGTAACACGCTTAAATGCATTAGATCATATTTCTTTGCTTCATTTTTTATAAACATATAAACTGTTTCTTGCAAATGTTCAAATATCACTGTTATAGTATTTAAAATATTTCTAGACTGTAAAAAAGTCTAACTCCAGTGAATCACATAGTAAAAGTATAGGATATTAATTTCTCTTGTTCAATTACCATTGTCTTCCCAAATTTAGAACGATGATCCAAAATTACAATTAAGGACGTTGTATTCAAAATTGAGTTTTTTGACAATCATTCTGAAATTTTACAGACCCGTTGGTAAAGTTTATTGCTACGCATGGTTAAATTTTTAAGCAAATCGTCCGAACTGTTTTTCAGATATTGTCATTGAAATATTCAACGTTGACGATCGAATTACGCAGAATATTAGCAACGACATGTATTTTTTTAATCTTTGTTATTAACAATTCCATTTGACAATCACTTTACAAAAACAGTATAATATACAGTAATAAATTTAAAATAAAATAAAGTAAATACAAATTTATTCGTCCGACGGGTTCGCGAGTAATTGATATATGAAGTACAAAAGTAGGTCTAGAATTAATAAAAAGAAGGGAAAGTGAAGATGTGTCTAACATACGCGACAACACCGCCGCTCAACGCTACTCTATCTATACTAAAGAAAGATTTGGGTAGCCCATACAACATTCAACTATTGAATCAAATTGTTTCAAATGAAATAAGATATTAATTTTTATTTAAGTATATCAAACTCAAATTTAATATCGATCACAATTACGAGTAATTACAATATAAAACACACTAATATACAATAATAATAATAATATGTAATGATAAAATTATATACAATATACAAACTTTGGTTAACATAATATCATAATAAATCAGTCTTTTGAATCAAGTTATTTTGCATAAAATTGTATACAATTTTCGTTACAAAATTCAGTCTACTTTTTTGATTTTGAACTGAAAAACCCCAAATTTGATTTATTTATTTAATTTATACATTTGTGGAATCAAGAAATTTTGCTTTCATTAATGCTGAAAAAACTCAGAGTTAAAAAGTCATGTGTTGGTTAATAGCATATAGGCAGCGTTGCCAGAACGGCATTGTATCGTAAAACTCGATTTCTTGTGTATAAGGAAGAATGTTGGCAGGGGTGAGAGAAGACAACGTCCTTAATAGGTAAAATATGTTTACATTCAGTTTAAAAATAAACTGTTTTTTGGGTATCGCGTTGTAAGTATCAAAAGATTAACTTTCCAAACGTATCCAGTATCCAAGAATTATCGAGGGTGACGTATTCTGGAAATGTATCAGAAGTAGCAGCAGCCGTTCAGTGGAAACCTCGAAAGAGTTTCCCGCCTTTCGTGAAGTGGCGTCTAGTTCAAGTGAACGATACACGTTTCTAGGCTTCTCAAGGGTTCAGACTTTCGTGGGGCTTGGAAAAGGATCGGAGATGCGCTGTCAGAGAGATAAATCGGCTCCGGCTTAATTAAATCTTCTTCCGTCCTAGCAGTCTGGACCAGACACACCGTCGGACACCATTCTGCTGGGGTTGAATTGTTCCAAGGATATCCAGCCCTAATTTAGATTCGCATGGTCTCTCCATGGAAAATCGCGGCTGCTAACTGACCAACAAAAAACCGCCGATGAAAACAACGCTCATTGATATATTGGTCATGTTCCCTTCGTCTCGGGAATACCAACTTCCAACAGGATGATAAACTATTCCACTAGGAATTAATGGATGAGAATTTGAGTGATTAAGACCTTTCTGAGTGTCAAAATGAAAGCAACGTGATAATATAATGTTCAAATTATGTTGAGTGTAACTCAATTCTTACATGCGGGAGAACTAAACCCCACAGAATGACGAAGGTCCGATAAATCACCTGAATCAATTAGATTAATTGTTATTAGATAAAGCATGATAAAATGTAGGTATTTAACTAATCAATATCTTTTATATATCTAAAATGCTCTAATTTAAAATATTTTTCTAATATAAGTGCACTTTTATAATTAATTTAGTTAACGAATTTCAAAACGATGTGATGAATTTAACGTGAGTTTGTAAGCGATTTAAACTATGTCTAGAAAGACATATATGGAAAATTTGTGAAATTTGGTGGAGCAATGTGAATAGCACGACTTCGAAAATTCTTCGATAGCGTGCCGCAGATAGTCATTGAAGCGTGTTGTGGAAAGCACCTTGCTACTGCATAACACACTTGATGTTTTCGCGTTGAAATTGACCAAAGACCTGAATATCCTCTTCAGTGCTTTCAACAAGCAACATCCTAATTCCTCGACAGACATCTCAATAACGCGTTCGTGAGCTTCTATTCTCCACTTGTCTATCTTCTCTATCATTTTCACGATCCTATATTTCTCTTACTTGCGAAGGATTTCTCACTTTTATGCATGGTTAAAGTTATTCATTGAAACAACCATATCTAAAATATTATAACTAAGAAAAACAGAAAAATTAAATCAACATCACTTTGATTATGATTGGCAAATAGAATTTTGGAAAAAAATAAATACCATTATAATTGCAGAAGTTAATTTCATTATTTATATGTCTTGAAATGTTCTCCAGTAACTAGCATAGTACAAGTTTTGAAAGCGAACTATGTCCTTACTATCTTGGCAAACGCAAGTTATGGTTGGAGAATTGGTAGCTCACAACCGAGGCGATAGAGAAAGAGAGGGGGTAAAGACTAAGATGGAGACAGTGCAGAAGAGAGTTGGAAAAGGTGCAGGGTGATAAGGGGATCGAAATGAGAAGGTGCAAGCGAGCAAGCAAGAGCAGCGAAGGCAATGGAGGAGTGGGGTGGGTGGCTGTACGTCGATAGAGCGGCGCGCCACGGAGGCCAAGATACGACACCGCCGCCACCACCGGCAGACCCGTAAAGGGGCGACCCTGGGGTTGCAAGGCGGACAGACTCGCTCGTTCTCTCGTTCTCCCTGTCTTTCCTCCTCGGCTTGCAAGAAGCACAATATAACCCACAGAGTCGCAGACAATGATGCAACTACAATCCTTCTCTCTCTGTTTGTCGCGCACAGTCAACTCGCTGTCTCTGTTTATTAATTTCTTCGTTTCTTTTGTTCGTTTCTTTCTAGTTTACGAGATTCAAGTTATGCACTATTCAGAAAGTCAGACTATTCCTTTTTGCAATCATTTTTGTATGACAAATAATTGTGCAAAATATCTCTTTTGTTAAGATAATTATTTATTTTTCTTGAATGAAGTTTGTTTTTTAGTTCTGTTCCTTTTTATATATTATTATATGTTGATACAAATAAAATTATTAACAAAGTTTTTAATGTACCTTTATTATGCTTTTGCTCTCTTATCCTTGTCTAAATAATGTTTCTTTTCTTGGTACGTTTCTCTCCGGAAACTTATTTTTTTGCGGAAGAGCAGATGTTACAACGAGGGACGCATAAGAGTAGCTTCGCACTGCGCTCTCTTGCAGACGGAATTTTTAATCGTGGTCCCACTCCGCATTGCCAACCAAACCTACTACAACATCTTTTTCTTCTATATTCTAGTCGTTACTGCCTTGTATTTATTTTTGAACCTAGCAGACAAAATAAAACGATCATGTTTTTATTTTAGAAGAATTTCATGCCAGCAAATTTTGTTGTAATTTATCATATTCATGGTGATACTTAACAATCTCAGTAGAATATACAAATTACATTTCACTTTAAACATCACGTTTTTAATTTTTCTTTTTTTGGTTTTAATTTCAAAATGTGTGAATTGCTAGAATCATTATTGGTTTTTTAATAGTACAAAATGATTTACAAATAACTGAATAAAAGTTTTTATAGATTCCTATTTTAATCAATTTATTATGACAAAAGAGTTCAATTTGAAACTTTTTCTTAAATCAATTTTTAATTAAGACATTCTAATATACTTAATGTTTTATTATTTTATTTACTGAAATATAATTTCAGTATTTAAGTATTATTTCATTTTGCTAGCAAAATTACTGAATGCTATTTCGAATTATTTTTTTTAAATATATTTGTTATTTCACACATTTGGTTTTAAAATTTGAAAAGGAATTTCAATCAACTGAATTTTAGTTTGTACGACATCGTTAGATATGACATGAAACTATTCGGAAAATTTTCACATCAATTTGTATTGTGGTAGTTACTCGCATGATGACAACCAATTACAAAACAATGATTGGAGGTTTGCATAGTTCGAAAATGTAACAGTATGATGAATATCTCTCGAGCTTCGGAGCGTTAAAAACACTATCATATTAATTTAATGAAAAAATAGTGAAAGGTATACTGTGAAAACATTGGTTTTCCGTAATTATACGATTCGATATTTTTAAATTTCTCCGAAGGTAAAATTGCCAATTTTTGCATTTTGTTAAAGCCATTCGCGTAGCATTTATTTATTTCAAAATTGCTTCATTGATTCATTTGAAAAATGTTGATTCTATTCAACTAAAAGTGTTTTTTTAAAAGAAAAAACTTTTCAACCATTTAAATTTGTAAAAGAATTTTTTGTTTAAAATCTTTCTGATTTTCTCTCAGCAATTTGCAATATTTACAGTATTCATGATTAAACCAGTTTATATTTGAGCATTCCAATACTTATTTAAAAACAAAAGTAACCATCAGCTGGTTTCTAATAAATAACAGATAAATCAAGTTTAGATTAAAACAAAGAATCTCTTACATTGAATCTACGTCAAATTGATACCTAGGTCTGAAAATTAATATAATTTACTTTTTTCAATTTTTTTTTGAGAAAAAACTTATATGTTTTATTTTAATTAAAATAGCATATTTTCACACAATTCTGTTTTTTTTTAATTTTCTAAATGTGTCAAAATTCTTGTATCCGTGCGTTTGTTATCAATTTTTTTATTATATTAGTTTTTCATAACAAAATAGAATAAATTGGTGCGAATTTTGTTATTAATTAGATTGATCATCTAAATAAAATTTATATATTATATACATTTCAAAAAATTTAAGACCTATTACATAATTAATCTAGAATTTTACAAATTAGTATTTTTATATGGGCAAATTTCTAGAACTTTTAACCTACCTGTCGCTCACATTTCACTTCAATTTTATGGATTATTAAATTGAAGATTTTAGTTTTATGGTTTGCACACTTCAAGTTATTATAGTTTTACACTTTCTAAGTATTTATAAGTTTATAAAAATTATAGTTTGAAAATATTTTACAATCCCAAGTTCGAATTATTACGTTTTTGACATGTCTCTTCAGGTTATGCAGAAACATTTTTTTTAAATTTATAAACACAAAGTTAAACTGCAATTAAAAAATTATTAAAAATTACTTTTAACTTTATCAAATGCAATAAACACAATGCAAATGATGCGCATTTAATATGTAAACTACAAAAAAATATCAAAATCTGTCCCTGAGTTTTAACGTCAAAGACGTAATACATTTTGTAATTGAAAATATTTTTATTTAAAAATACATTAATACTTTTGGATGAACTGCACAGTATCTTGATGTAATAAAATATATGTGCTATAAAATCTAATTATATATTAAAAACTACTTAAATAATTGAAAGATTGTTTCAAATATTACGTCTTTGACATTAGAACAGAAAATCTGTCAAAAACGTAATATTTACCTATGTTTGTACAATTAAATATTAATTTAAAGTTACGGGCATGTAATTTATCACTGTTAGACTTTATATTATTCATTTTTAAAAGTAATAATAAATAATCATTTTCATAAAATTAAAATGTGTAATATTTGGTTTAGAATATATTTTTAAAAATACTATTACGTCCGATTCAAATAGTTAATTTTTATAATAATAAATTTTATTTTTGAATCATTAAATTAAACTAAAGAGAAGGGTAATTTGTCTTCTGATTTGTTATCTTGGGTAAATTTACAACACATACAATTACAATTCATAGTGTTATTTAGTCGTTTTACAGACAGGTTTTTCAGCCAGTTGATTTTTATTCAGGCTTTTAGCCGAAACAATTGAATTATTATTTATAATCTGACCTAAATCTTTAATTAGATGGGATATTTATGCCCAAACGCGGATTCAGAAAACGATCTGATACTAAAGTTAAACTTAGATTTGAAAATTAAACACATCTTGATTAATATTAATTTTTGTGTCTAATTAATAATAGAATAATAGAAATAATATTTAATGTGTCAATTTTCAAGTAATTTAAATAAAATTTTGTTTCGATGTTTACGTAAGATGTAATCGGCAAAAAAATACGTTAAAATGAATTTTTTTGTATTCCATTTAAATAAGTACGTTTTCTAAAATATTCTATAAAATCTTCGGATTTAAAGTAAAACTAAAAGTATATTAATTAACAAATATAATAATAATAAATAAAAAAGTCATGAGATTGTGGCTACAGCCACTCATTATAAAATTGTTTAATGTTGATAATTTATGTAAAAAATACAAAATCAGTTCTATTTCAAGAAATGTTGGAAAATTATAATAAATTGTCAACTTTTTATAAAAAAAAGAGTTTATTTAATAAATTTATCAGAAATGGAAATTGTGAATAAAAGAAGATTGTCGCGCTGTTCAATAATTGTTCAAAACTTAACAACAAGTACTTTAATTATTATAAATTAATCAATTATTAATACAAACGATTCATCAGTTCACTTTGTTTGAGCTAACAAAAATTTTTGTTATAAATAATTATCGAAATTCATAGTCGCTCTTGGCACACTTCCTCGTGGCTCTAGGCAAAGCCCAAATCGGGTGCATAGAGCCAATAT